>VWZP01007923.1:73304-92581 GCA_013396995.1 Dicaeum eximium | reverse complement strand
CCCCTCACCTCGTGTCCCTCCTGCCCCATCCCCTCACCCCGTGTCCCGCCCAGGAGCAGGAGCCGTGCCCAGGCCGGCGCGTGCCCAGCCCCGCCTCGGGACAGCGGCGGCACCGCCCGACCTGCGGGGGCAGCGCCCGATGCTCCCTCTGCCTCCTCTCTCCCTCTTCCTCCCCGTTTTTCTTCCTCTTGCTCTGTCTTTTCTAGTCCTCTTAAGTAGGGTAACTCCTTTTTATTTTGCTTTTTCATTACCAATAAATGGTTTTCAATACAACACTTGTCTCATTAGATTTAATTTTGTTCCTGACCATCTATTTTTAAAAGAACTCGTCGCAGTTCCCCACAGTGGAATGTGACAGAGCTGCTGAAAGGTTAAATTAAGATTTTGTGCAGAGGAAGCAGCAACCACACGTACTGTTTCTACATCAATTTAGAACAGATTACATCAATAAACTGATAATAATAATCACTGACCAAAAAAAACAGAACAGAAACCAAAACATAACACAAGAAAAAGACATCTTACAAACTTCAACCTTTGCAGAAAGGTATTGACAAGAGCTAAACACAGCTTTCCAAAAACACTTGTACTTGAAGAGTGGATTCAGAGTTAGACTACCATGTAGGCCACCCTGGGCTTTGAGTTGCTGTTTAACCTCAATTCTGTAAAACTGCCCTAAACAGACCTGGAGAGTAAGTCTTTTGAACCAGACACATTCATAATCCTTTAATTTTACTTGCAGCGTAGCAGGACATGTACTGACATAAAGAATTCTTGAACAGAAGCATAATACTAGAAAAAAGAACACATCTACTGATTCTCACTCGCTGCTGTAGAAGAGATTATGCCCTTCCTGACATTCTAAGCACTTGTGTATCTTGCTATGTGGGCAGGTGCATTACAGATACTGCTGCTTGTTCTTAACATTGCTATGATGATAGATCCTATAAAAACACATCCATTTCTAAAGACCCACATAGTAGGTAAATACCCGAGGCAGACTGTCAGACAGCAGAGATAAGTCTACGGTGAGTTAATGTTAAACAGTTGTAAATTCTGGTTTGCATTAGATCATATTGCAGGCCACTGCCCTGGAATTTATTATTAATAAATCAAAATAGATGGCCTAATTAAAAAAATTTATAAAGTTGTACCAGGCTTCCCTAAATTCACCAATGTTTTTCTCAGTGTTTGTGAGAGTAAGATAAATCCCTCAATATAATCATTAATCCTTTACCACTTTAACCAATGAGGAGTTCACTATTCAAGTGAATAAAACAGAAATAGAAATCTTTTTTCTCATTTGCATAAAAGTCAAATAAGTATTAAAGTAAATATATTTGCCAACAAATACTCTTGAGTTGGATAATTATTGCACAAAAATTGGCATGGTATGGTTCTTGTGGACTGGTCTGTACACCTTACATGATATGTGGAATCCTTAGATCATCACAGCTACAGGACATAAGGTATAAAGCATTGGTAAACAATGTGGCTTCTTTTATTTGAACAAAGATAAAGTTCAGGGAGAAAATGGGGTAGTGTGAGTCTTTATCTGCTGAAGTTATTTGCTAGCTGGTGAGTTTTAAGATTACCCATGTTCACTGTTGATAAACATTTGTACAATCATCAAGTCTCACGTATTTGTCAATGATTTGAAGTAAGTTACTGGTTTTGGACACATCAGCAGTTCCTGGGTATTCTTTGATAAGCAGGACTAGAAATTCCTCTCTGGGGTATATGCATTCCAAAGATTGTTTAGAAATAAATTAGAAATGTAATGAAATAATTTAATAAAATAATTTAGAAATAAATTAGAAATAAACCCAGATAATCTCATTATTTTAAGAATGGAATTTATCTATGTATCTATGTACATTTAAAGCTTCATTTGTAAAAATTGGTATATTTAAAATAGAATTCAAAATATCTGTTCATTTTGTTTTACAGACAGAGGAGAAATTTCTCCCAAATATTCAAAGATTCCCCCAAAAATGTCATAGAAACTCACTAAGAAAAATGTATATGGTTTACATAAAATATGAATTGAAATTTACTGAGCAGTTTTATTTCTGTGCAGATCTTATCTCCACTCTGTCCACAATGTCAATACAGAATGCAGCAAAACCTCAGTTGTTCAAGAAACCAAATGACCTTTACAATATGAATGTAATACAATTTCAAGCTAAACAAAATAGGTTGTAGATTTATGTACAGCACAAATACAGTGTTTATTAAAAGTGACAGCCCCAATGACTCTTCAAAGACAGGAAAAATTAGCTCTTCTTTTCTCCTCCTCAAAAGCACAAAGAGCCTATATACTAGACTAAGTATTTCGCTGCTAAGTGCACATGATAATCCCTGGGTTTATACATGTTTATGAATCTCCCTCCCAGATGGCTTTGTCTGTCCAAAGGTAGAATTTGGTGCAGGGTATCTGGTTTTCACATCACATGTAACTGTAACATCAATTTACTTGAACCCTTTGTAGCATCTTTGCATGGAGGAGTAGGGTGATGTAAAAGTGTATAATAAGCAACTATTAATCCAGGTTTTCTCTGCTAAATCCAAATATAAAGTTTCAATATATGTTCTTCAAACTTAAAAAAAAACATTAGAGTATACCAATTTCCTCCTGTTTGTTTACTAAATTTTAACCAGAGGCAGCCAAACAACAATGAAATGCTGATAAAGTGGGATCTTAGGTGGGATCTGCACTTCATTTTGGTCCAATAATATAGCCTTTTCACAATTACACCTTAGAAAATTGTTTCTGCTTCACAGATTTACCCCGTGACATAGTTCCTATTCAACAGGTACACACTGCCATCTAAAGGCCAGCCTTTGGACTTTTCGAGACCATTTGGGTTCCAATCTCTCCACTGATGCTTCTCACTCTGTCCAAATTCCTACTTGCAGAAATAGAAAGATGACATTTGGGAAGAAAATATAAGGAAAGATCTTACTGGTTAGGCTGAAGTGGAAAGATGATACTGAGTCAGGCCCTGCAGACCTGCCAACAGCAGCTGTGCTTCTGGGAGATGCAACATGACCATCAGCCTCTAAGGCTATTACCACAGCAGCAAATACTAAATGGAGGCCAAAACTGCACTTCACATCAGAGTATATTCTTATATCTTTACATATCACTTGTGGGTAATAGTGAGGTATTCTTCCATGAAAACAGATTTTGCCTCTCTAAGCAGATGATTGCCTTTACAAACTGTCTTCAAATTAATAAAATCATTTAGACTGGATATATTGTTCTCAGGAGCTCTGGTTTTACCTGTCCATTTACACCACTTTGAAAATTTTGTATCACATATTTTCATACTCATCTACATTAAAAAAAAAAAAAAACCAACAACAACAAACTCTCAAAAAACCATTAAATTCTTTCTTTTGAAAAAGCACGAAGTTGTCACACTTCAGGATGTCTTCTGAATAAACCAAAATATGTGGCTGCTTCCAAACATTGTCTGTTTCTTTGCTGGGGAATAGGTAGCTCAGTACATTGCCATCATCCTGAAGACCCTTTGAGACTTCTTGAATCTATATTCATTCCTCAGGGCAAAAAGGAATGAAAACAAGTGCTGACACATATCCTTTACTGGTGTGTATTCTGAGTCAATACAAGCAGAAGCAAAGAGCTTTTACAAAGCAACATTTGACCTCAGCCTATACCAGATGATAACTTCCCATTGGAGTGGTTTACTAAGGAAATTAATCAGCATTAAATAAAAGCTTTCTCTGGGTTTTGAAGTACAAACTTTAAATAACACCACATTCTCCAGCTGGAGCTATATGACACCACATTATACACCTACAAATAATTATACTGGTATAGCTCAAAACATAAAGGAAGATGAAATGAAGATTATTTTCTCTAATTACAGAGCTGCCTATATTTTGGTATGATAGGAGCAGATTCTTGTCATGTAAAAAACCAACAAAAAAGCCTAACAAAAATCCCCCAAACCAAAATTCAAAGAATGCCATACCCAAACATTATTTTGATTGATTTGTTCAGTTAAAATAATATGTCAGTAGAACCTTCAGTCTTCCTGCTATTTGTATTGCGACTGTGGGGTACAGAATGTCCTGGTTTAGGCTGGGATGGAGTTAATTTTCTTTTAACTGCCTGGTACAGAGCTTTATTTGGATTATGTACAAAAATAATGTTGATAACATGTTGATATTTTAGTTGCTGCTCAGTAGTATAAGGACTTTGCAGTTTCCCATGCTCTGCCAGCTAGCAGGTGCAGAAAAAACCAGGAGGACAGCTGACCTAAACTGGCCAAAGGGACATTTCATTCCACAGAACTGGGGGGAACTGGCAAAGACGTGCATTGCTGGGCATTGTTCAGCAGGAGCTGAGCAATTGACTTGTGAATCACTTGTTTCTCTTGGGTATTATTCCTCTCTCTTTTTAATTTTCAATTTTATTATCTTTATTTTTTAGTAGTAGTAGCTTTAATTCAATTGTTAAGACTCTTATCTCAAGCCATGGGGTTTACCTTTTCCAATTGTTCTTCCCATCCCACCAGTGCATGGGTGGGAAGTGAGTTAACAACTGTGTAGTACTGATTTGCCAGCTGGTGTCAAACCATGATGAAAAAGAGCAGCACAGTAGACTTAAAAAACTTGTACCATTGCACAGGACCATCACGGGACTACAGTAATTTCTAGACTAAGTCTAATAAAGAAAATTCCAGTGCTGAAAATGTTGCAAAGATAGATTAGCATGCTAGCTGTAAGAACAGTAGTGTCCACAGGCATTAGCATTTTAAAAGTAGATTCCTAGCATATTAATTTCACAGTCACATCTTAGAAGCCTGGATCTGAGATTCAGCAAGGTAGATAGAGGCAGGAGCAACTGTCTTTAGAATTGTACACATTATCTTGATCAAGGTAGCAGGTATGCGAAGTGTGCATCCATCCCCAGACTAATCAAAGCACAAGGAACAGGACTGGGGCAGCAGCCCTGACTTCCTTCTGGAGTCCCAGGACTCATGGCAACCAGGATAAACAATCAGTACTTCAGCACAAGCTATGAAAGAATCCTTACTGTCTTTAACTTGTATGGCAATTCTGCTGTTGTGGAGCTTGGCCAGATTTCTGCTTATTAAATCAGCAGAAATCATATTAAGTTAATTTTTACCATGGAACCAAATGAGAGGCCTAGAAAAAGATTTATAAAATGTTCAACCTTCAATATTATATTTTGGATAGCAATGTGGTTTTAGACTTTTTGCTTTTTGGCATTTTACTACTTATTCTAAGAAAATACAACAGCTCCATAGTGTAAAGCATCAGCCCTTCACTTTTGATGTAAATGATAATAGTAGTAAAATGTGAATGACAAAATACTGTATATTTTCCCACTTGTGCTAAATACATGCAGCTCCTTCTTTCTCACAGAGGTAATTTATAGAAGGGACATTTCTGAAATGGTTGGTTGACTGGTTTCCAGAAGTAAGGTGTGGTTACTACACTCCTTGTTTCTGTTCCAGTTTAGCAGATGAAAATTTGGGAATGGTGAGTGGGAGAGACATTTCTAGTTCCAGTTCATCTTTCCTACTTTACCCCAGATTTTAGTTCCAACCAACTATTTGTTTACAGTGTTTGCTATAATTTTTCTGTTTCTGCATGTAAAATCATAAGTCAGTAGTCTACTTTTTCTGCAAGGAACATGACCAATGTAATCCTAATTTCTTGGAGTGAACCTCCAGGTAATTTATATCTATGAAGTCTATAGAGTCTACTCTATCCCACTATAGCTAAGCATCTGGTTTTCTACTTTGAATTGCCAATACATCTGTACAAGCTATTTACCTTTCATCTTCCAACTCTTCCCTCAAGTCTTCTCTTGCTATTTGCTCTGGTTAAGAACAAACACAACTCCCAGAGTATGCACAGTCTGGACTATTTATTTACCTCCCTTTTCACAGGGAAGTTTATGGTTTGAAATTTCATCTCTCCATTAAATCCACTGAAGCACATAAGTAACTAGATCTTTTTAAGATCTCAGAATTCAGTGTACAAATGTGAGAGTTGAAGCTTCTAATAAATGCAATAAAATACACTTTGTTCCAAGCAAAGGGCATATAGAATATGAAATAATGGCTATGTACTTTTTACATTAGGTGTGTCTGTATATGTTTCATACAGAGAGAGATGATATGCAATCATGGGGGAAGAAAAACTTGATTGAACATTAACTTTCAAATACTCCAAAGAGTATTTATGAGCATCTATCTTTATATTTCAACATATTTTATTTACTGCAAAGTTATTAATTAGCCTGTTAACATTGTGATTGGTGATATTACAATATTACAGACTTTTTATTTTGTGTGTGTGCATAGAATAGAGAAGGCACCTTTCCCATTTGTTTAAGAAGTATGAAACGCTTTTGGAAGAAAATTATTATCTTTTTGTATAATTTTTATTTTTTAAGCTAAAAACATAATAGCAGCTTAGTTACATCTATTATTTCAAATCTTGAGGAAATAGAGCATCCAATTGATCCATAATCAATCCAAGAATAGCCAGAATACTGGGCAAGTTACTGACTTATTTCTCAAAACAGAATGAAGAAAGGGAGGGAAAGTACATGGAAGGGAAAGTATTGTTCCTTTTCTTTAAAAAACCTTGAAATATGTTCAAAAACATTTTATGAGGTCACACTAAAAAAAGGAGTAATTGGAAGAAAAATTCTGCTTGTCTAAGCGTAGAGCACATTTGTAGCAGTAGGGTAAATGTTTTATCGATTGGGAAACTGGGAAACTCAAGTCATTACTCACCATAGGCTAAAGAATAATTGCTAATGCTCTGGCGGAAAGATTAAAAACAGTTTCTGGAAGTATTTCTTACAATGATCAATGGTGTATCATCCCAGGCCATTGGATCTTCAATAACATTTTTCCCTTTTGGGATACAATCAATTTTTATAATATGATTCATTTGCCAGCAGGCATGCTTTCTTCATGCAATGAAAAGGCACTTATGCACCTTATATTGTTGAAAAATAATCTTATACATCCAGAGCCCAAGCTCTGATATGAAAGATTTTTCCAAAATCATCTCTATTTTTACGTGGCTTTGGGAAATAGATGTGTTGAATGGCTGCCAGCTTTTGTATTGTTTTCCCCCATTTGGTTTCCATAAAAGTATTTTTAAAGCTTTTAAAATAATAATCATTATTACAACAATGATCTGCAAGAAAAATTGAATAGGTAGTAAAGTGAGCCATTCTCTGACCTGTGGGTGGCTTAAGTAATCTATTGCATGAACATTAATTGTAGTGGTAATTCAGGTCAGGGGTAACTGTAAGACTACTCTAGCTCCTTTCAAAAAATCTTGTATACCTCTGCTTAAGTAATCAAATGCTCACACTGCTTTGCAATTGTCTGATTTAATGAATATCTGCTTAAATAATTAAAACTATCAGGATTTCAAAATCAAATATATGCACACACAACACCATTTATTTCTTGCTCTGAGCAGGAAACATTCCTGAAGGAGAGAGCAGCTGTCACAGCAAACAGCTGACTTGATTGATAAACAAGACACATATAAACCTAGACTCATTTACAGTTCCAGCTAAGATCAGAAAACTGCTCACAGCTGAAACAAAAGAGTATCTATGAGGCAGAGACATAGGTACAGTTGGGAGTGCCTCACTCTTTTGGCCCAATGTCAACTGTACCATCTTAAGGAACCTGAAACCTTTCAACCAAGATATTTCTTTTCCATTTGAGTTTTACATGTCAGGAAATTTCACAATAAAATCCTATTCTTTCTTACAGATATAAGACACTTATATAAAACTTCGAGTGTCATTGGCAGCATCCCATAATCTGATACAACCAAGTCTAAAGTTTGTACAATTTCTGCTAATATTAGTTAACAGAAAACTGCAAGTTAAATTGGCTAACAAGAAGGCCTAATAGTGCAAGAGTCCTCATCTTTTTTGATGGAAGCAGAGACTAGTATTCTCTAGAAAGGTTCAAGATACATATCATACTCATAAAGGTCTACCAGTTGGTCAATTAAGGAAAGCCCTAGATTATATTAACATTAGTGGAACACCAAGGGATGGGGCAACTATCAAGCAGGACGCAAGTGTTTCCTCAGTTTTTCTTGCTCAAGTAGGTTTAAGCAAGTTTCACAACAAACATGTGAGTGTGTAACAGGCTACAGACATTTTTCCATCAGTGCATGTATTGGCTCTGACTGGGATGAAGCTAATTTTCCACACAGTAGCCCTCATACTGCTGTGTTGCCCATTGGTAGCTGGAAAGGTTTTGATAACACACCAGTGTTTTGGCTACTGCTGAGCAGTGCTGGCACAGCATCAGCCATGTCTCACTAACAACCTCCTCATCCTCAAAAGGTCAGTAGCCTAGGATGGGCAAGAACTTAGGAGGGGACATAACCAGGACAGCTGACTCAAACTGACCACAGGGATAGTGGTAATATTCCATACCATGTGGCTTTGACTCAACAATAATACCTAAGAGGAAGACTGAGGATGAAGCAGGGATGGGGTGGAGTGAGCATTTGTGATTACAGAGCAAACTCCCTGCCCTTCTAAGAAGGGGAGCCATGGAGCATCTTGGTGGGAATCTCATGGCCAAAGTCAACCCACCACAGTGCATCATGCACCTATTAGGTTAAGATTCTTCTGATGCTTTCATGGAGTCAGGAAAAACACTCATTTTCAAAGACAGTGCTTAAATGAGAATCTAGTAAAGGCCCAAACAGAGATAATTTCCATAGTGCAGCTTCAGAATTTACATTCTACCTTGGTTCAGGAAATTACTGAGGAGGCATATATTAAGATTTTCTATTAGGGGTGTACAATTGATCTGTTAGTAACACAAATATCAATTTATTCTAGATGCTGCTACTTGATTTTACCTTCAACACAACAAATGACTACCACTATAACTACTTTATCTTTTTAGACAAAAGAGGATGTTAAATATTTGGACTCATTCTGTGTTTACAAAGTGGCACAGCCAGCATAGATTTCAGGTGGTATGTTTTCTAAACTTCTAATACGTGTCCTGTGTTAGTATTTAATCAATAATTCCCCGATTCAGGTCTTGGTGCAAATTGATGTTCTTCAGCCTCAGAGGTCTAAAAGTTTCTGTACTATCAAAATGTTACTGGGTTTACATTAAACTTGTAAGAAATTAACAAGCAGGCTACAGAGAATAAGTAACAGTCCTCCCCTTCTCCCCCTCCATAAAGAAAGCATCTAAAGGAAGATTGTAAAAATAAAACACAAAGAGAAAATTAAGATGCAAATAACAATCTAAAAGAATAGACTGGAGTGTACCATGAAAACTTGAAAATGAAAAGAAACATCAATATAATATTCTCTCTACAGAGACTTTCAAGTAGATAAAATGTGGATTTGTTTCAATTAAACCCTCTAAAATATTTTTTTAAAATCACATGTAATTTATTTAAAACTGGAAACACCTGTAATACTCCAAGTATGAGATTTCCAATGCTTACACATTCTAAAATGCAGCAATTTCTAAAAAAAAAATAAAAACAGACAAGTGAAAAGTTATTTGGAGAATACACGTTCAAAACTATTTGTAAACATGCAAGAAGTGGGGCAAGACCAGCAATGCCCTGTTTTGTTCATGGCTTGTCCTTGTCCTGACACATCGTGCTTATGGACTGATGATCTAATTTAAAAATAAAAGGCACTCTAAGAGCATTCTTCCCATTACATCAATTAATGATTAAATATTGTACAAGGTCTTTGTTTCTCCTTCTTTACAGTGAAGAACAAGTTAGATTATTTCCTCCCTAGTGCAATCTGGAAATCGGGTTCGACTTGTGAACCTGAAAGACAGTTACTTCCCTGACATCTTCAGATTTACATTGTCCCCATCATATTTTCTAATTAATGACATCCATAATATTATATTGTTATAGGTACCCACATGGGAAAGAATGCAATAAACATAGTGACTATAATTAAGTTAATTTTTTGAAGAGAAGATCAAAGCTGCCTTTAAGAAAATATATCTTTGGTATAACGAGGCTAACTTAGAGGAGATATATATTCTTTACTGCTTTAGGAAAAGCAATTTTTGTCAGCTGCCTGACTTTTTTTCCTTTTTTTTTCCTTTAGGGAAAAGGGGAACAGAAAGCAAGGGAGTGAGAATACGAAGGATAAGACTCAAAGGCTAATCATCTTAAAGTAATTTTAAAAACTTTATATTGTAACAAGAAGTCATGGGCGAGAGGATTGAACGCAATATATACTTACATAGATGCTGACAATCCAATACAAATAAATTGGTAACAACAACCCACTACTCAAATCAATTTCAGTTTTTAAGAAAACAACGCAATCCAGATGTTTTTCTCAGACTCAGCAATTTAAAACTTTCATAAGACAGAAAGCATTTTCATGAGCAGACTGTCAAGTATATTAGAAAACATGGGTCTAACAGTAAGACAGACAGAATGCCTACAACTCCTTCTCATGTCCATTACTTCAGAGCCAGCTACAGAAATGTAGGCCCTTAGAAACAAAAGAAAATAAATTTCTGTGTCTCCGTTGTATTTAGGCATTTAAGAAGTGACTTAGTGTCAGGCATTCAAAGGTGGAAGCCAAATTCAAAGCAAACACTTCAATAACTCCTAACTGGAAACAATACCAACTGAAATCAAGGTGAGTTTTGCTATTGGCTTCAGACTTTCATATCAAACTTTCTATTTCTGCAATGGCTAAAAAAGATGGGCACAACTGCTAGCATGGAAAACTTACACTTCAGAAGGGGCCATAACCATGATCTGCACAAAGAGGTTCTCCATACAATTTGTTAATACCAACATTAATTGCATGTTTATAGAGGACAGTGTAGGTAATGCAACATTAAGCTAAAGCTAGTTTGCCCTCTTATAAAGCAGTTTAGATAATGCTATTCGAAAGAACCTAGTCCTACCCAACTTTTTTCTATACTATGATGAATTTGACCAAACCACTCACCATTATTCACAGTTTCTCCACTGAATATATGTTTTAATGTTCTGCCAACAAATTAATTACTCCTCCTTTCATGATATCCAGTTGCTCTGCTTCATTGCAAAGTAGTTTCATCAAGCTTAGTCAAGAACTTGGGATCTTTCTGTACTACCTATTACTTTAAATCTATGGCAAAATTCTTACTCCTATTACTTGTTCCTTGCATTACAGTTTCCATTTGATACTATTTATATGCCTTCATCTTTAATTATGTCCTTAATTGCTTTCACTTAATGCAAAATACCGCACTACCTGCCACTTGTACTTAACAGACCTTCTCTAAATTTTGTGAATTGACTACTCATCCATGTACAAAATTTTTTTAAAAACCCAAGCTTTAAGATTTCTATCCAGCTTATCCGAATTCATTAGTTGCATGAGCAATCTTTCTCCTGCTCTTCGTCATAAACTGCTTATGTGATGGATTTAACACATTACTCAGCAATTACTGACTTTCCAACCACATATAATATTAATCTGGATTTTATATGAGAAAGAAAACATTTCTAAGTATCCCTGTACACTGACTCACCAAATCAAACAAAGACTAAACAAACATTTTGCTCCAGAAAGTGAAATATTCTGTCAGTCTGGTCTTAATGATGGCAAATGGGGTTTGGTTACTGATGTCATAGAAGTGGCAACTGTGACCTTCCTGATTCAATGGCAGGCCATTCACAATATCTTCCACATTCCATCAAAGAATTGATTTGGCTTTGTTTTCTCTAACTCAGAAGTTTATTTGCATATGTATGGTGTCTGTGTCCTATAAAAGTACAAGATTCAGAAATACATGCCTATTAACAACTGGCAAAATCTTTTTATTAGAATAGAAAGACTGCTCTTTTATTAGACTTATAAAAGAATTTGTCTTTTCCATCTTTCATTACTATTGGTAAATTACTACTAAATCAATTTAGTTATTTTAGGCTCCATTTTACATTTTACATTTACATGCTATTTTACCAGTCAGCTTATTGCTGACCAAAAAGGTGTAATTTTAAATACTTTATGAAATTAATTCTGGTCTTTTTCTTCTGGTCTTCTTTCCTTGTTTAAAAATAGCAAAACAGAAAAGAGTTTTATAAACCAACTTCTGGAGAGTAGTAGCATCACTAAAAAGAAAAACATGGGACAAAAGAATATAACTACTTCAGCAACCTTATCAAGAAAGACTTTCTTTATATGACTCTTAATAATCAACCTAAAACTTTATCTACTGTGCTTGAGAAGTTATCAGTATTTATTCCTGAGAAGTACTTATGATGCTAGAACAATGAAGATCCTAAATGATTTTCCACAGGGAAGAAAAAGGTCACTTCACAATACAATCACTTCTGCATAAGCTTTCATGAAACACAGTCAGCAGAACCCATGATTTCTGGAGTCTGTTAAACGTTAATGTGTGTTTCGTGTGTGCCAACAATTATAATCTATTATAATATATGAATCCATGTCCCATTCAATAACTATTTATGCTAGCATACATCCACCTAAAAGCAACATAAAAATTACTTATGGCATTTACTACCAAGAAAAAAGATCTACCGATTAATGTAATGCTATTAATTTTTCTATTTTATGTTATTTAGAACTGTACTCCATTGTTTGTTTTGCTGACAATGGCAGTTTAAGATTTAGAGTATCTGGTTTAATCTCTTTTTTGTCAATGGTATCTTAAGATTTAAAGGACCTGTATATCTGTCTAAATCTTGTTACATGAATTCCCCTTCTTCCCATTTCTTAAAACACTTTGTTGGTATAGCTCAGCTCTCCTGCCAGGTGCCTGCTCCTGCAGTCACTCTCTGGGCTGCACATTCCTTGAGGACGTGTTCCCCTGCTGCAGCTGCAGTCCTTCAGAATCTGCAGTGTGGAACAAACTGCCTCACCATGGTCTCCACCACTGCCTGCAGGGGAATCTGGGCCCTGGGTCACCTATACCTTCTTGTCAGGCCTTGGTATCTGCAGGTCTGCTTCTCTCACCTTTTATCTCACGCTTCTCTGTCATGCAGTGTTTTGTCCTTTCTTAAATAAGGTTTCCCAGAGGCTCCACCATGTTTGCAGGTTCAGCCATATCATCAAATGGACTTGTTGGAGAGAGTCTGCATCAGCTGTGTCCATGCCAGCATCATGTCTTACTGTCAGAACATAAACACCATACTTCCACCCCGACCACTGTGAGCACATATTTAAGAACTGTTGTTAAAATATACATTCATCAGACAATCTTTATAAACTACAATTACATCATCAACAACAACAATAACAGCAACAACAATTCCTCGTACCAAAATCAAAGCAATATCATCTCAATCCTGGCAAAAAGTAGACAATTCACACACACTGTGAAGGTCCACCACTCCTCTCTTCACCACTTTACAGCAACAAATATTCCCCCACAATCACTCCAGTTTTCAGCAATATCCAGTCTAAGTGTTGCCCATTACCACTCTCAATTGCAGCCCTTACCTTGAATTCCTCAAGTTTCATTTTGAGTGCTAAAAAGAACCATGGTGAGTCTTCCCCTGCCTTTCACATATTCCCCTCTCTTTGAGCTGTGGAGATAAATAGAAGGAAGGTGAAAAGGATCAATAGGAAGACAGTTTAATAGGAAAAGTAAGAGTAGTGCCTATGAGCAAAACAAGAGGGATTATTTCACTACTCCTCATGGGCAGACAGGTATCCACTGGAAAAAAGAGACTCAGCACACTTCACGGTTTCTGGAGAAGACAAATGTCAAAGCCACAGGTGTTGCTCCTTTGCTTGAAATTTATTGCCAGGCATGAATTCATATAACCATAGAATAATTTAGGTAGGGAAAGACCTTTAAGATCATTGAGTCTAACTGTAAACCTTACAAAGCCAAATCCAACATGAAACCATCTCACTAAATGCCAAATCTATGTGTATTTTAAATATCTCAGGGATGATGACTCAGCCATGCCCTTTCTTGGGCGCATTATTCCAGTGTCATGGGATATCTTCTTGGCCAGTTTGGACCAGCTGTTCCAGCCGTGCCCCCTCCTGAACTCTTACCCACCCCAAACCTCCTGACGTTTGGGGGATGAAGGGGCAGAGAGAGAGAAAGCCTTGTTGTTGTGAAAGCACTCTTCAGCAATAGCCCAAAAATTAGTGTGTCATAAACACTGTTTTAGCCAAAAATGCAAAGTGCAGCTCCCAACAGGCCACTATGAAGGCAGTTAAATTCATAATTTTATCCCAGACAAACCCAGTTCTGCATGCAATTAGGAACCTTCTCACGGGTTTGGTTTTGGTTTTTTGGGTTTTTTTAAATTCATTTGTTGACGCAGATGAAGTCTTTGGGTAAATAAATGAAGGTATTTCTATGATGGTAGTTCAGTTCCAATACTGAAAACTTTTGCTAGAGAATGGAGTTCTGAAATCATACCTGCACAATTTCCAGCAAAATTTCTCTGGTTGTGGGATTTCAGCCAACTAGTCTCCAGGGGTGTAAAGAGATTGAAAAGCCTTTTTTGAGACAGCATGACATAGTGGACAAATCTTCAAATAGGTGTTGATTTAAATGTGAATCTGTTCACTGAGGAGCCACCTTCCTTTATAATTGAGATTCAAGACTAAAATGATATTACAGGTTCAGTTGACATTAAAATCAATTCATTTATTTTAATCCAAAATTTTCATACATTCACAGATCAAAACAGCAGAAAAGGATGCTACTAAGTCAAGACTGGAAACTTAGATATAGAAAGTGCACATTCATCTCAGAATCAAATCCCTCAAAATCAAATATCAATGGAACATGTATAAAATTTTATTTACAATAAACTTTGTAAAACAGTCAAAACATCTAATTATGATAACATGTCATGACATATATTGATCTCTCTTTGAGCTAAGATTAAAGCCTCCACACATGAAGCAAAATATTTGCCTAACCAAATATAAAAAGTTCTTCTACCCTTTCTAGGAAAGTTCTTTCAGATTTTACTGAAGCATTTGAAGTTCCTGTTCTGATTGCTCAGTTTCTTGCCAAGCCCACTGAAAGGAAAGGGGGATTTAGAATCAGCTAAGTAAATGCTAGTATGTTTCTCAAATTCTTTCCAGGAAGACAAAAGTCATTTATCTGTAATGCCTCCTTTTTCCAAGGGTGCAATTTACACAGTGCTGAATGAAGAGGTAATTTAATCTGTTAATCATTTTGACTAAAAATATAAAACTTTTAATTGCCTTTCATTTACATATTTATTTCTCTTTTTTTTCTGGAAAACATCCATTCTCTTCTGGTTTTGATGCAGAGGGTTTGTAGGTTGACCTACTTCCAATTTTTATTAATGCTGACACATACTTTATTTCCTTTGGTTGAGAGCAAACAATAATGAAACAGGTAATCAGCATGAATGTAGGTCACCAAAAGTGTCCCAGTTTTGTTAGCATTCTCTGTTAGGAGTATACAAATAGTTTGGATTTTTAGGCATCCAAAAACAGAGAGACACTACCAACCCTGACCCCAAAATGAGAATTAAAATCTCTGCCTCTGACAACACATGATCCACACTATAATTCACCACAGAATTCAGAGCTACATTCAGATCTGTTGGCATCTAGATATGGTAATGAAGAGCCAAATGGAATCCAAAAAATCAGTCAGCACTTTATAAGTAACTTCTTCCGGTGAAAAAGTAATCAGATGTATTACTCCAGCCTTGTCATTCCTTTAGCCCAATACTGAGGAGCAATTTTTTTTAATGAACAAGCTCTGGTGAAACAGAGTACCAGCCTGAAATGATGAAGGTAGGTAATTAGAGAGGCTGTACTTAGAAGCAAGGTAGATGGCAAGAAGCAGAAGCAGAGAAGGTGGGACAGATGCTGTTAGCACCATTTAGCTCCAGCACACACATACTTGCCATGCATTTCTGATTTAACCATACTTTAACCACACCAGGTAGCAAGCCCACACAAATACAAACATGTGTTTGTTTTCCTTCATGCTGTATTGATTTGTTTGACTAGAAGTAGTAGTGCTCTTCCACCTGCAATGGCCTATGCACTGTTGATAGGAAGAAGTAATGATTTCTAACCCTACAGTCCTGCGATTCTGCATTTTTCTACAATTGTAATTCAAATAAACTAATTTAAACACCATGCTTATAAACAGGAAGTTGTGTAGAATTAGCAGCTTGGAAAAGTATAGCCAGAGCCTTGACATTCACCTGGCACAGAGAAACCTGAATAGAGAAAAAGAAAATTCAGCTCATGAGTGCTCCAGGGATTCTTCCACAAAGTTAGTCTCAGCTATGTTTAAAAGACAGGAGAGCATCATTGATCCAGATTGTGTCCACCTTCTAGTAGAATACCATATTAAGGTATTTAATTTTAAAAGTTAAAGAAAACATTTCAGTGTTAGGAATATAAATGCATAAAGAATTAGTCTGTAAAACTCAAAAAAGTTCCACATCTACACCCCCAACCCAGCATCAAGTCCTAATGAAGTTTAGATGCAACAGATCTCTTTGAGAGAGCAGCTGGCCATTTTAAAAGCCTATGTCAAAGTACACGGTCTGAGCAGTGCACGTTTACCTCTTGTCTCCTTGTGCCACCTAATTTCAGGGTTCTCATTATAGATTTGTTTTCAGAAGGCAATAATATTAATATTTAGGATAAATGTTATTCTTATTTAGTAACATTTTCCAGATGGTTGTGAAGCACTATTTTTAAGTGTATGGAATACCCACCTACTTAAAATATTGATCATGCTTATTAATGAACCGTGTCTTTCTCTGAAGTTTAATCAGTGTTTTATCACTTTTGCCTCTTTTGTGTTATCAATCAAGCAAGAAAAACTCATGTACTTGAGAAAGGTAAGAAAAAAAGTATTTTGAGATTGCATTGAGAATGCATGATTCACCAAATTTACCTAGGCATCTAAACCCAGTTTTTAAGATAACAAATATTCTTTCAATTATCATTCTTGCAAGCATTAAAATTTCCTTCAATGAGGCACTGAAAATGAGCTGTACACTTCATTAGTAAAATCAAAGAATATCCATACTTACATAACTTTTTTTTTAAATAAAGTGAATATTAAAATAATGGATAAAACTTTGTG
Source organism: Dicaeum eximium (assembly GCA_013396995.1). NCBI lineage: Eukaryota > Metazoa > Chordata > Aves > Passeriformes > Dicaeidae > Dicaeum > Dicaeum eximium. The sequence continues at coordinate 75,431 of VWZP01007923.1, read as the reverse complement.
ATTAATATCTATCTTCATTTTTAAATAAGTTCTGCCAGACCAAATGATCTGTTATCACAAATAAACAAATCGGTGCACATAATACTAATGGCATACTGAAAGAATAAAAAATGTTTTCTTCTCAGTCCTTGACTCAGCTATATTATAATTGAAAGGACAGGTATGGGATCTTAAGCGTGCTTATAAAAATTTAGTCAGGTTATATAAATCCTAATAATTTTACTCTTCCCCTTTTTGCACTATTTGTAGATGGAAGCTTTTTAGAGGCCCTAACAAATTTAGGTGGTTGGGGAAGAGGGATTTAGGGAAGGAGTAAAACTAAAATCAACATTTTTGACATTTGTTTCTGATGACAGCTTTTGATCTGTCACCAAAGAGGAAAAATCTCCTTGACTATTTTATGCCTGTAAAGGAGATGGACAGTGCACTCTTGCTTCTGTTGTAGAGGACAGTTGTCATTTCCACACTACTCAAATGTATCCACACATCCACTTGACTGAAAACCAAAATATTTAAAATTCTGTCTTGGAATAGTACAGTCACAGGCATCTCAGAAGAGGACTGCTGAGTGAAAACTAACTCAATAACTGCAGAAACACGTACAGCTTACATACAGAAGAATTTTTCATGGAATAAGAGAGGTGAAACTGACAAAGAGATAACTTTTCAGTCCAGCTGAGCAAGCTCCAGTCCTTTTTAGAAGATCAAGTCTTTAATATTCTTCTACTCATTTCTAGCAATGCAAGAATGGTATCTCATATGAAATTAATGGCTTTAAACTACCTTGAAGGCTGCCTCGAATCAAATCTAGAGCCAGTTCTTAGTCAGTAGAGTACAGACATAAAATAATTTAATTACAGAATGGTAGAATTACAGGATAGTTTGGGTTGGAAGTGACCTTAATGATTATCTAGTTAAAACCCTCTGTCCTTGGGGAGGAGCACCTTGCACCTAGACCAGGTTGCTCAAAGCCCCATCCAATCCAGCCCTCAATACTTCAGGGATGAGGCACCCAGGTGTCTCTGAACCACCTGTTCCAGTGTCTCACCATGCTCATATTAAAAAATTTCTTCCTAACATTTATTCCAGACCTCCCCTTTTTCAGTCTAAAGCCATAACCCCCTTTCCTATCACCCCATGAACCTCCCCAGCTCTCTTGTTGGGCCCCTGTAGGTACTGTAAGGTATCCACAGAGCTTCCTCCAGGCGGCACAACCCCAACTCTCTGAGCTGGTCTTCATAGGAGATGTGTCCAATCCTCTGATCATCAAACACAATCAAATCTTATGTGCCAGCAAACTATAGAACAAAAGGTGTTGTGAGTAGGTCCAGCATGAAGAGATCAAAATAAGAAGGATCTATTTCATTAAGGTTTTGGGATCTAGAGGAATAAACACAAGCTATCAGGAATAAACAAAACTAACTTGAATAAAAGGCAAAATATATTAAATGAAAGATAAAAGCTCTATAAATCCAAATTAAGTTTCCTTCTGGAAATAAAATAACAAGAAATTTAAACATTATTTTCATCTCTATCTACATACAATAAATACTCCCTTAAAGAAAATCTACCAGATTAGTGTCTGTTATTCACAGAGGTTCAGATATTGACCCATTAGTCAGATTTTAAATATGGCAGATTTTAACTATGAAACTCGGGCAGCTTTCCACTATGAAACTCTGTCACAGAAACTTTAGTATTATGTACTTGGCAAAAGATAATGATAAGGTGACAACCTAGATGTATTCTTCTTTAAAGACCAAACAAAGAGAATCTCAGAGAAATTAAAAAAACTTTACAGTGGGCTCTAAATTTTAAACTCCATCCTCTGTTTTGACACAAACAAACCAAGAATAAAATTGTAAATCTCTGGAAGAAAAAAATCCGAAATGTAACAGGAAGACTTAAAAATAATGCCATACAAATATCAGGGACTACTCAGCTCAAAATGAGTCACATGAGACACATGTGGACCCTGTAGGATATGGTCAGCATTACTGAAAATTTTTCCTGCATAACAGTTCCCAAAACATAAATATGTGTGGTGGTCAGAAGTCCAAAGACTTGCTTGATCCCTTGAATGAAAATCAGGTAGCATTAAACCAAGACAATACATGAAGATTGTAC
>VWZP01007923.1:60081-73251 GCA_013396995.1 Dicaeum eximium | reverse complement strand
ATTTAAATGCCCTCATGTACATGTAAGTAGTTAACAGTAAGCACAGAAAGAAGCTCTCCATTAACCTCTTCAAGAAGGGCAGCTCTCAGAATTTTGGCTGTGATCAAAAGCTGCTATCTCCTGCTGATACATATAAAAATTTAGTTAGTCAAGGAGAGGAAATGTTATTTTGTCTGTAACTGACCAATGTTAGAAAATTGCTACCTTCATAAAATTTCTTGGGGAAGGGCAGTGTGATTCAACTCCTATATGCAAGTAATTTAATGACATTCTCAAAAGACAAACAATCAACACAGTCTGTGTCCTGAGAATATCCCTTTTCTTTTTTCAGTTATCAGAATCCGATTCAAAGTTAGAAATGTACCTGTCATCTTGATCAAAGATACCCTGCCTTGGTAAATGCAAGGCTGACATTGCTAGAGCACTTAAAGATGAAGATCTGCAGGGACTCACTTAAGTGATGATTTTCAGTTCTGAATCGGTCTTTAAGAAGCATCAGGATGGTAGCAGGAAGTGTTGTAGAAAATACATTCTAAAATTATTTTTATTTTAGGGATTAAAAAGCAAAAGTATAAGCAAAGTGCATTGTGAACTGAGCTGAAACTAACACTGAAAAGTTTCAAAGTTTTGTGTGTGAGGAAAAATGGAGATAAAATCAAATAAAGACTTTGATAAAATTGAAAACTGTCACTGTGATAAAAAAAGGGAACAAAACAAAAACAAACAAAAACCCAAACAAACAAACAAAAAGACAGTGTATCTTTATTTGGCTGGTAAAAAATGCTTCTTAAAATTATACTTCTAGGATACTTTTTCTAGACAAAGCAAAAACAAAACAGCGGACAAGGCACATCAAAACTATTTTTGTTATCAAGCTATACATACAGACATGTACTTGTTATAATGACAAGGGTTTGCCACACAGATATTGCTACATTTCTTATTATAGCTTGAAAAGAGCCTAGTCTCATTACATCTTACTTTAAAATCATTGAATTTCCATGCCTCAGCTCTTCTGACCTTGGAGCTCACCAGCTTTTCCCTCCCTAAGGATAAGAGTGTATAAGCACAGCAGAAAAAGCTACGGTCACATCTTTGTACAGCTGAAATGGGCTTGACAAAGATGTTACCACTGCCTACATGTAAGATATTGCTGACCTTAAAAATCATCTGTCCTGATGTACCAAAATTCTGTACCCTTTGCCACTTTCAGGATGAAAGGTGAAAAAGAGAAAAAGTGGGTGTTTTTTGGACAGATGATTTTCCCAGATGGTTACTATATAGCCATACAATTCTTGACCCTGTCCAGTGCAGGGATATGGGTTGCAGTAGACTATTGATAGGCTGTTCAAGAACGTGAGACAGGAAAGGGCTTTTCAATTAGTACAAAATGCATTAAATGCAGCTGGGTTGAAGACCTTTTGTCACACCCGCATTCTTGGGTTGAAGACCCAGGCTAGCTTTGCTGAGATTTTTTCTGTTTCCCTGACAAGCACTTTACCTAGAGAAAGCACCATTTCTCAGTCTCATTAACACTAATCTGCCATTCACAAATTCACAAGTCCAGTGAGTATTACTGGTAATATTTTAACTTTGAGTTTGGCAGACCTGAGAATTTGCAATAATTGCAATTCTTGTGACCTAGTGAATGACATCTAGAATTTTCACCTACTGCTAAGAAAAACCAGTCTTACTATCCAAACACCCTTCTCGTATGTATGCCTAATATGGGTTTTGTCTCACCTCTTAGTTTGCGTCTTCACCAGGAGAAAGAAGGCAGACAGAGGAGTCAGACTGACCAAGAGCCATAAAAAATATATTTTCCTGAAACGGGATTTTTTGCCATCTGCTTTCCCTGCGCCTTGGGAAGCAGTATAAACCCCAGTTTCCTCTCTTTACAACCATTTTTTCACATTCCTACAGCACAAACCTCCACCCCAGGAAAGTGTTCAACACAGATATGAGATCCTCTGAGAATTCTTTTCCCATCAAGCTCCTTTGTCTGCCTTAGTGTCCCTCAGTTTTGGTGCATCTGTGGTGGCAAATTCAACTCTTTTGCCTACCTAGCTTACAGAATATACAAAGGAAATCCAGAGAAAAAAAATCAAGTTTTCCTCTGCCCCCAAAATCTCATTTCATGTTTTAGAGATGCAATCTTTTAATTGAAGAATGGTAGTGGTACACAAGTTTTTCTGCTCTCCATACATCAACAAGATCCTAGTGTAGGGTCTTGTGGACACAGATGAACTGAAAAAGACCTGTGATTTTCAAAACAAAAATTCTCCCAAGAAGCACACAAGTTTTTTCTAGTAATTCCATCTGCTGCTTGAAAACCTCATTATAGCAGAAACTGCCTTCCAAAGTACCCTTTACAAGCTGTTATCTCTAGTTTATAGTCAGCCCTAGAAAGAAACGTTGGCTAAACTTTTTTTCTTGAATATTTTCTATTTTATGGGTTTTTTCCACTAAAACAGAAAGAATTAAAAGGTGTGAAATAGCATTTAACAAACTGAACTCTAAAAAATAAAAATAGAAATGATTTAACATTCCTACAACAATGAAACACCAATCACAATAAATTACAATAAATTGCAATCATAAAATTAAAAGAAGGTAGAAAAACCTTCTTATAAGCTCCAAACATAAAGTTTGCATTTTAAAGCTTTCTCAGATTTCTAGAAATGAGGCAGAAATGTGTAAGATTGTGTACAGGAATGTGCATAGGAAAAGCAGACATGAGTAAACTCATTATATCACTCCGTCAGAAAGACTGGGAAATATCCTAACTCTCAGGACCCATTATATTTTTTCACTGGTTATCAGGAAAATGAGAATGCATTGCACCTTACACAATCAATAACTAAGAGAGATATTATTTCTCTATACAACCATACCTTTGATTTCAGACATTAAAAATTCCTTACATATGCTTTAGAAAATACATATGTAGGAAAACATACATCATCTTCTTACCTTATAATTTGAGCCACATTTGGCAAGTTCTCCCATTTATTTTCAAACATTATTCCTAGTTCAATGATGCTGTTATTTAATTGTCCCATAAACACTGACAGCTGTGGTAAAAACAGCTTCAAACTGTGTCTCTCATGGGTGGCACAGCTGTAAGAGTGTTCTCTATCCTGTAAAGGAATGGGTAGTGGAGAAAAATGGTCATAGATAGGACATTACAGAAGTGGTTTTTTAAGGACACTAAATCTAAATTTTTTCAGGGTCTGGACCTTTTTCAGGGTCTGGACCTGTGGTGGGTTGAACCTGGCTGGATGCCAGGCACCCACCAAACCTCTCTATCACTCCTGTCTACAACTGGACAGGAGAGAGAAAATATGATGAAGGGTTCATAAGTTCAGATAAGGACCAGGAGAGATCATTCACCATCCATGGGCAAAAAATGCTCAGCTTAGGGAAATTAATTGAATTTACTACTAACAAAACCAGAGCAGGATAATGAGAAGCGAATCTTAAAAAACACTTTCCCCCCCACCTCTGCCTCCTTCCCATCTCTGTCTCCTTCCTGCAGTTGCACAGGGAGACAGGGAATGGAGGTTATGGTCAGTTTATCACAAGTTGTTTCCGGCTGCTCAGAGAGAAGAGTGCTCCCCCTTCTCCAGAAGGGGGTCCCTCCCACAGGAGACAATTCTCCATGAACTTCCCCAACATGAGTCCATCCCATGGGCGAAAGCTCTCCATGAACTGCTCCAATGCAGGTCACTCTTCCACAGGGTGCAGTAGTTCAAGGAGAAGCTGCTCCAGTGTGAGTCCCCCAGAGAGATTGCAAGTCCTGTCAGGAAACCTGCTCCAGCATGGGCTCTTCTCTCCACTGGTCTGCAGGCCCCTGCCAGGACCCTGCTCCAGAACAGATCTCTCATGCATTCACAGCCTCCCCTCAGGCATCCACCTGCTCCAGCCTGGGGCTCCTCCATATGCTGCAGGTGGATCTCTGCATCCCCATGGACCTCCATGGGCTGCAGGGGCACAGCTGCCTCGCCATGGGCTGCGCCACGGGCTGCAGGGGAATCTCAGCTCCAGTGCATGAAGCACTCCCTCCATCTCTTTCTGCGCTGACCTTGGTGACTGAGGAGTTGTTCCTCGCATGTGTTCTCACTTCCATGTTCCCTGGCTGCAATAACATCTGCTAAATAACTTTTTTATTCCTTCTTAGATATGTTATCATAGATAGAATGTTACTATAGTTCCTGATTGGCTCAGCCTTAAGCAATTGTGGGTCCATCCTGGAGCCAGCTAATATTGGCTCCACTGGACATGGGGGAAGGTTCCAGCAGCTACTCACAGAAGTCATCTCTGTAGCCCCCAGCTACCAAAAACTAGCCACACACACCCAAAACAGGACCCCATACACTAGTGTGACATAGCTTTGGTGCACACAAAATTCCTGTTTTATAATCTGAAACAGCTCTGTTGGAAACTCTGTGTATGTCCTGATGGCAAGCTAGGAGGAGACAAATATCTGAAAACTTCCCCACTTAACATCTGATTAGTCAGGCTTCATGGGGCAGAGTGACTTTCACTTCATATATTCTGTCATACTCAACAGTTTACTTAATGTACCAATACCACACACATTACCAGAGTACACAGCAGAAAAAGCAGCCTCTCATGCATTACATGTGATCAGAAAGCTGGGATCTCATTTCCTAAATGTTCTGTTTTATTTTCTAATTGAGTATCAGAGGAACTCCTTGCTGGGTGTAGGTTCTTTGGTAATTTCACATCTCTCTGGTTGCGTAGCAACAAAGGGTACAGAAGCAGGCACAAGTTCATCACTATATATCTGACTAAAATGCTTCATTAATCTGTGCACAGTTTTTGTCCCTCCTGGTAACAAATGGATTAAAGCAGGTAGAACTAACATATTCCCCCGTCAGCCTTTCTGCTGTATCTTCACTGCAGGCTTCATTTCAGATGATTTTGAGAGCACTCTTTCCCCTATAAACTTTCTTAAGCAGATCTACCAGAGCTAATTTCAAAATTAACAATTCTTCTATAATGTGTAGCTCTTGGCAGGCATCATTTCTCTAATAAACTCTCAAAGATAGTAATAGAAGCTTCCATGCTCCTCACTGCATTACACCATGAATACATTGACATTTCATCCAAGTTAGGTTTCAAAGGCTTCAAAATAGATCAAAGCCTCATTGAAATGGCCTGATTTATTCAGGACAGCTACATAAAATCTGTATTTAATCTCTGTTTAATCCAGTAAGATAAAAGACACATAATATTTTATAAGATTAAAAATAGAGAATTTAAAAATCAAAATATAAAGATGTTTTCAGGAGAAATGAGAGATTTTTTCCAGCCACCTTCAATGCAAAACAATTCATATCATTGGAGACAGTCACTGTTTCTTTGGCCTCCACACGTCAGATTAGAAATAAATACAAGTTCTTTTACAACACCTAGTTGTCAATATGCACTGTTATAGCAGACTTTGACATCATCATCATCCTCTGGCTATAGAGGATGTGACTAAGACCATGTTCTGCTAAAGCTGTTTGAGCTCAATACATCCACAGAAGGCTTTGCACAAATCCTCACTTCAGCAGGGGGTGAGAGTACGTCACATCTTCAATACAATTTGAAGTGTATGGAATAAGGTTCATAATGAATTCTAGCCTGTACCATGTTCAAAGAAAAAAAGGTGACATTTTAAAGAAATTTCTGTCTCCTTTGCATCCAACAATACATACTCTAAAACTTCAAGAAACTACATACAGCCCCCTGCTACTCACAACTGAGCTCACCTTTCTCCATCACAACTTTTCATTAAAGGAGATGCACTTCATAGGAAAATTAATACAAATTTCTTCACTAGTAGAAGGATTTTTTTGTTCACAAGCAATCAGGGATGAAAGAACATAATGAAAGCACAAAACTTAGTCTAAGAATTTTAAAGAATTGGTGCTCTGAAAGAAAATATATGATGCAGATTAACAATAGTTAAAGTGACTTGACAAACAAAAAAGAAACAAATATAGGTCTTTAACAAAAACAAAACAAAAAAAAAGACCCAACACCAAACAACACAAATATTTCAATGATCTTTGATCTTTTTTCTCTTGAACTTTGCCAAATTCTGATTGTTTACAGCATGAAAGTCCTAAAATGGCAGCTTTCACTTTAGAATTAGAATTTGTAGTTCCACAGAGGACATACCCATCAACCTGTCAATGTAAAATCCTCATTCATGTGCAAAAGTGTAATTTCCTTAGTGAATCCAGATTGCATTTGTTAAAGGGTTCATTTATGTCTGGGGGACATGCAGCATTAGCACTGTTTACATCTACCCAGGTGCCTCCTAGATGGCTTCTCCAGTAGAGTTTCTTCTCCCTTAGTAAGCCTTGTCTGTGTAGAGATCTCACAAAGAATCTCCAATAAACAGCTTTCTATTCATCTTGCTCTTAGCACTAAATATAAGGCTGCAGTTTAACCCTTACAGAATTACTGCCTTGTGTGGCTAACCAATTTTAACAATAATTAACACTTAAATTTATGAAAAGAATGTGCTACAGTATCGGTTTCGATTTAGCTTTTTTTCTCTTCCTCTGATCTCTTCCAAAGGTAGTACAACAGACCAGTAATTGATAGAGAGAAGTGAGAATACTTGTTGCTTCTTAGGACTTCCATCCTTTGAATAATGGAGGGAAATAGCAGTTTGCCTCTTTTATCCTTTCTTTACTTTCCTAAATTCTGTAGTATCTGAAAAAAAAAATTGTTCAAACTTCTAAAATAAAGGGAAACATCACTTCCAGCAGATTATTTGGAGTCTTTTACTGTTCTTTTAAATTCAGGAACTAGCCTAAGACACATTCCAATTTTTACTGTTGCTCATGCTTTCATTTCTATTAGCTGGCCTTTTTTAACTTTATTGCTGTTAAAATTAGTTACATATTAGTAGTGACATAGTCAAGATAATGGAGGTTCAGATTAACAAGAGAAATCCATGACCCTTGGCTCTTTTCAATTGTGGAAGATTCTCCTCTTCTCTGTCTCCTGACCCCACATCCTACACCCCACTTGTATTGTTATTTTCCCCCACCTTTCCACACCAGAAATATGGTCAAAGATCAATATCTCAGTAGAGTTTTAAAAAATTAAATAAGTTAAAAAGTCACTTTTTCTTGGGTCTGTCATCTTCTCCGCCTGCAGACAGTCATTACTACATTTCTGAACAGCAGTAACATGAGAAAATGATGCTCTGACTTTCTAAAAGGCAATTTCCCTCAGCTTAATGCCCCTTTATAAAATGAAATTAACTTCAATATGGAAAAGAGGTAGGTGGACAGGAAAAAAGTAAGGTACTGTACACAAATGTTGATTGCAGCTCCACTCCTTTAGGCCAAGAACACCACCTAGGAAGAACAGAAGTGAACAGATTTGATTCACTTAATAGACTTTAAGTGCCTCAGGACACGGCATAAACTTGTATCACATTATCAGACAGGCCCCCTCATGGTGTCAATGTCTGTAAAGGCTCATGAATATGTAAATAATATATGTATCTTAGAAACATGCTTGACAAGAGAATAGCTAAAATGAACTGATTCTAGTTATAACCCATCAGTATGCCATTCTTTATGTTTGAACAGGCAGCCTATTGCTAGGTGACAGATCATTAAGGCTATCTACTCAGTCAGCGGAAATGAAGAAATAATTTGTTCGTAATAACCTTCAGATGACCTCCCAGGCAAAACAGAGTCTTTAAAGAGCTATCCTTACTGATACATGTCATGTCTCTACGTGGAGTTCTTCTGGCTTCACAGTAATAGCAGGGCTGCTGGTGAACAGAGTAATAAACACCTACTGAGAGGGATGTAGCGTGAAAAGATCTCATCACCTGCCATCAACTGGCTGATGAATAATTCAGGCCTTCCCATCAAAACTAGGGATTTTAGGCAGTGCTGTGTTACGTGGAGAAAGCAAGCAGAAAGGAAACATTGCTGCCTTCAATTGGAGCCTGGCTAAGCCCATTTATAAGGCAATATTGCTAGGCACAATAAACATACATGCGTCAGATTGCTCTCATCAACAAGCCTAAGTTTCAGAGATATTAAAGGCAAGATCTACCAACAGAAACAGGCTCCCATGTAGATGTTGCTGTTTGCCTTGTTTCTATAGATAGGTTTATTCATATCCAGTCCTTCACTGTAGGCTGCTTTTTGATTAATTTTTCCACAGCTGTATGGCATAGGCCTCTATTGCCCCTGGAAAACATATGCCTTAATGCTTCAGCCTTGGTCCCTTCTGTAAATTCTCTGTTAGCTGATACCCCCCTGAACTCCTCCATTGTTTATATTACTGCACAGGGTAGCACTCTAAACCCACTCATTTCTGCCCCATCACATGAAATGTCTCTTCTGCAGAGAGGGAAAACTGAAAGAAAGAGAGGAGGCTGGCCCTCCATAAAATTATCTTCTTGAATTAAAAATAAAAAAAAAAAAGATTATTTTTTGACCATAGGCTTTACTTTTCATGTGTGTTTTCTCTTTTACAGAGAAAACCTTGGGAAAAAAGCCCTTACACCTTGGGTTTTGTTTTGCTTTTGTTGTTGGTATTGGTGGGGTTTTTTCTTCATTATGATAATCGTTCATTTGTTGTTGAACACTAGATGTTCAACGGGGAGATTTTCAAAGGATCCTAGTAGAGATTAAACCTTTATCTGTGAAACATACCAAAACTTCATTTTAGGCTATTAACCTAAGATTTTGTTTCAAGGTATGGTTTTAGTGAAATTAAGGCATTGAACCAGAAATTGTCTGCCCAAGCTTTTTCCCTTCAATTATTTCTATGTTTGGGAGCAACAGGTTTGATATTGCAAAATAACAAGTAACAGGAACAGGGTTATTCTAATTACAGGGTTTCTCAACAGAATTATATTTCCCCTTTAGAACACTTCTTCAAGGAGAAAGCCAAACTTTTGCTATAAATCACTATGTGTTTGAAATACTTTTTTTAAAAATTATACATCTGAGCTTCTTTTTGCTTTGCTTAGAACATATTGTAAGGTCACATTTCTGAAGGGAACCACCCAGGAAATATATACCCCGCAGATTTGTTTTCACTATTTTAACAACTTTGTTTTCTACCACAAATTGATTGAATTAATGCAGCCACTTCAATTCATTAGATCTGTCAAAAAGGAACAGATATGGGCATTGTATTCTGGTCCTACATCTCCCCTTTGTTTTCCATTAAGGAAAAAATATAATGGAAAATTCCCCAAGCCAAAACATGTCAAGAAGAACTTGTTGCGATCAGGAAAGAGTTAATAATAGGTTTTCCACTTCATTTTGACAGTAAGACTAGGACAGACACTGCACCATACTTGCTTGAAAGCACCTAATGGGGTTCATTTGCAAAGAAACAGTCTTTATTTCTCTAGCCAAAGAAAAGCATCTCCTGCTACTTGCTACAGCATTCATTTTCAAGTAAATAATTATGACTCTTCCAGGGGTGAGGGTAAAAGCAAAGTTTTAATCAAACTGTTTCACTGCCTGAACACCCAGATGGCTGTTTTTTATCTTGCCTCTCACCTTTTCGTTCATTTTGATATCCCTGATTAGTTTGTGTTATGGATTTCTGTAACTACAATGTAAACAAAGTGAGAAATATTGGCAAGAGGATGCCAGGTGAAGAATAAATGAGACAGAAGGTACTGCTGAGAATACATTCAATCCAAGAGAGAAAAAAAACTTTCTGTAAGTTCTTCCTAGCTATTTCCTACTCTAGCAAGAACAAATGACAAGCATATTAGATTTATTTAATTTCAGTACATCCCGAAAATGAAACTAAAGAAAAAATTGAATGCTTGCTTTTATTCAACTAAAGAGTTAAATAGAAAAAAGTAGACAAAACAAACAAACAAAAAACCCACCTGCATAAAGATAGTCTAGGTAAGATTGACAAGATAAATCTGGAAAAGCCAGATGTTCCTACCTTCTGACAAAAAGCCGTCCATCATTAACAACACAAGCACAGACTTTTGTGTAGTCTAAGTGGAATTAGTGGAATTACATGTATGCGTTTTACTCATGCCTGTAGATATATCTCTTTATGTACTTTCCTTCTTCTATGAATAAACAAACTAGTAAAATCATGGCAGAAATGCTCCAAATCCCAGGTATCCCTCCAATAGACCTCATAAGATTTTACTCCATACCCATTATCCAAACTAAGAGATGACAGTTCAGTGAAGAAAAAGGTATGTTTACTTCAGGAAAGAATGTCCTTATGACACCTATCTGCTCTGATGAATCCACTAACGTGAAATTTCTGACCCAATAGGCAGTGATTGCACAGCACTGAGACTTCTCTCATTATTCAGGAAATATGTGTTGTACAGTGTCAGCTCTCTCTCCCTGCAGACTTGCTGCCAAGCAATTACTCATTTTCATCACTTAGATTTTCTCACCCCCCACCTTTTCCTTTTTATTTTACTATGTTTTGTGGGTGTCCACATATCCAGCATACTTTAAGAAGCAAACAGACACAATACTGGAAAGAAAATTATGCTTTTCTTATTTGATTTTAAATAGAAAAGCACTTTCAAGTTCTTAAAAATTGATGCTGTTTTAAGCTTTACGGAAGGCAATAGGAGAAACCAGTATCTGCAGGGGAAATAAAGGAAAGCAATCAAGAGTACTTCCATTGTTATACATATTTGCTCCCTGAGAGAATCTGGGAAAACTATCTTCTATGACCTGATTCATTCATCTCACTCTCCATGAAGTATCAGTAGTAGAAGGAAGGAATAAACAAAAGCAAAAGAAAGAGAGAGCAATGACAATTTTATGGCTGTGTCTAATTTGGTCTCTGAATGAGGAACACTAGTGGATGACAATCTGACTGTCTTGATTTTTTCCTAATTTAAATCCATTTCTTGATTTTGATTTCAAAAGTTCAGTTTATAGTAGGTGTAAAAGGGGTTCTGATGGGACAAAAAAGAGTTTTAGAGAAAATAACTACATATATGATGTCAGGTGACACATTTGTACCAAATTGTTTGTATGTGGTCTGATTTGTACCAGCACAAAAAATATTCAAAATATTCATTAGTGACCTGTAGAAGACAAGTTATTCAACAATATAAAAGATCCAATATCCCATTAATCCTCAATTTAAACAAAATATATAGCCTGCCAGGAAATGTGTGCGAAACTTAGTCATCTAGGATAAAAAGGGCAAGATTTTACAGCAACTGTTGATTTTACATTCTTTAATTTCTGATGTGCAACCTGACAGGAACATTGATTCTGTATTTTCTGTATTTTCAGAAGGTGCCCAGAAACCTACATTGAAAGTCAAGACATGGTAGTCCATTTTAATATTTAGCCATGATGGATGGCAGAGAGTTTAGAAGGCCCCCAGGAAGTATTACTGATGTTATTCCCAGAAGTACATTGTTCCTCTGAGCCAAGGAGGCAGGAAACTCAAATCTATTTCTTTGAAAAGCTTGTAAAATACCTCAGTTGTGGGGACTCTAGATTTTCTTATAGCTCAGACCAAGGCTTTTCAATACACTTCTAAAAGCTGAACCTTTGTAGATTTCTTTCCTATTTACATATTCTTTCCCTTCTCTCCTACCAGCCCAAGCACGATCATCTAAGACCTTTCTCTTACTCCAATAAATTAAAGGAAGAGGAACATCCACACAACTTTCTTCCTCTTGCTCATGCTGGGAATCAATCCTTACCTTCTCACTGGGGACTGAACTTTCCAACAGGGCACCATGATAGCCTTCAGGACTCCATTGAATGGCATTCTCTAGTACTTCTATATGTTCAGCAAACTAATGTGTGTGAGAGGAGTATGTATTTGGATGACTTGCAATCTGTACATCCTTCTTATAGCGCAGAATACAAATGCCAGGTGACAGGACATAATCTCAGACAATGTATCGGGACAAAATGAAGTATAATTCTCACAAGCCCTACACTCAGAAGAGAGCATACCATGAAGAAATCAAAATGATAGCTATTGATGTGGTAGTTCAGAGCCATAACAAAGCTTTGTGTCATAGCACATAGATGGCACAGGGGATACACCTAAAACATCCCCCAGCCAAAGCACAGGAATAGCCCAGGCAAAGACAGCATCTCTAACATGCACCATGTGGAGATGCTATGGAAAAACAGAACTACAGCTCCATTTAATAAAATGTATTAATCTACCTAGTGAAATTGTTGCTGTACTATCTAGACAAGTTCACAGAATCACAGAATCAATTAGGTTGGAAAAGGCCTCTGAGATCATTGAGTCCAGCCATACATCTAACACTGCCAGCTCCACCACCAAGCACCACGTCCCTAAGCACCACTTGTACATGCTTCAACCTCTCCAAACTTGAGCCTCCCTTCTAAACCACTGTCAGGGGGTGCAAGTCCCCAGGCACTGACACAGAAATGAAGCTGGAAGCAAGGAGGGGCAAGGTATACTTCTTTTCAGAATGTGCTGCAGATGAAGTCTGCATGCCTGCTATGAAAACTCTATTATGATTTTTATATAATCATTACTCAGTATAATCCCTTGTCATCATTTCGTCATCATTAGTTGGATTTATATTATCAGACAAGCCATTTTCCTTAATAAAGTGGCTAACTCGAGATAGTATCCTACAGAAAACATCTGATATCATCATAATTATCCTCAAAATTTTCTTGTGTATATAGGCAAAGCTCTTTTGTCAGTCTTTCATAGCATTACTAAGCAGTAAGTTTTACCTTTAATAGATGAATAATTTTGTTTCTCTTGTTATCAGATATAGCATAAAATACAGATTTTTGGAGCAAAGTCAATTGTTCATTTCTTTATTTTGATCTGACTTAAGAATTCTAATTCTTAATATTATGTGTGGATTGTTTCTATTTTGTTTCTCTTCCTCATTCTTCTATTTGTGTTCCTTATTCTTCATTTTCAAAGGACAGAACAGTGGCCAAGAGCAAGTACTAAAATTTTAAAAAATATTTGCATACTTTAAATGAGGAAATGGACCTTTTCCTAGAATTTGAGACAAACATCCAAATATTTTTCTTACATTTCCTCTACAGACCTTAACACTCAGTGACATGTCTGTAAGTGGACAAAGGATAGAATGGAACATAAGATTAATGTAACAGGAAGAATGACTAAATA
>VWZP01007923.1:19562-60035 GCA_013396995.1 Dicaeum eximium | reverse complement strand
AAAAAAATCATTATTTTTTTAAGAAATCTATGTTTATCTGGTTACACCTAAGGTGACCCTAACTTACCAGAAATGTCATCTATAAAAGTTAGCTGACAGTCCCTGGTGTCTCTCCTTTTGTACTATCCTGTCAGCTGTTCTCATACAATCCAAAACAATGTAAAATTTCCTCAAAGAGAAGAGAGGTTTCCCCAACATAAGCATCAAGTGACTCCTCTTTGTGGTCTCTTTTCTTGAAGGAATGCACTATGCATTGTGGATTCCTCCTACAGAGTGTTTATGATGCTGCTTTCCTTCCTGGGAAAAAAATATAAAATAGTGATCTCAGCGAAACTGAGTCTACATTCTCCAGAGTTCTATTTTCAAGGTATCCAATGCCTTGAAACTCAATTATTTTTACAGAGAAATTATGCTGTCAATGTCAGGATAACAAAATTTGCACTTTTTTTCTGGGGTTTTTGTTTTGGTTTGGTTTGGTTTTGTTTTTGTTGGGGTGGTTTTTTGGTGGTTTTTTTTGTTTGTTTGTTTGGAGGTTTTGGGTTTTTTTGTTTGTTTGTCTATTTTAATCAGGTTACTGGGAGCAGCTCAAATCCATTCACTGAGATTCATTACAGAGGAAGAAAGTTCTGAAGTTTTCTGCCATACATCAGTGGCAGTGTGGTCTTCATGTAGACAAGTATGTAACCTGCAAGGGAAATCTTCAGTAGGAAGATATTTTTCTGTTCCAGAAACCTAATGAAGTATATCACTTGTATGATAATCATGCAACAGCTACAATACATTATTCAGTGAATTTTTTACTACTTATGTGCTATTTTGGAGAGATTTTTCTCAGTGAAGGTCTGTCTGGAGAGGTTTTTTCTCTCATTGTTGCACACAATGTTATTCTGTATTGCCCAAGGGCCCAACAGAGGTACCATGGAAGTTGAAATAACTTAGTGTAAAAAAATGTTTAACATAAAGATTGTTAAACTCAATTTGGGAGAAAAAAGTCTTTAGTGACCAATTACAAATTTACCTGTCTGCTAGAGTAAGCAGATGTAAGTCTTGGGGTTTAGATGTCTTACCAGAGTTTGATTCACCCTTTTAATATGCAAGCCTTCATCTTTGGTCTCTATTCCAACTTAATATAACACAAGTCTTACTGAGAGCAGTAGAAATAGTGTGCACACCCTATTTCTTCTACAAGGCCTTTCTTTTTCACTTCTCTATTGCACCTTCAGTAGCAGTTCAGCTGGCTGTACAACAGACCACTCCAGAGATGTCATCTGGCTGACCACAAAGACTTTTTTTCCTTGGATTAATTTTCATGTGGAGCTGTTCCCTGACCTAATTCCCTGTGTGACTGTACTCAAGCCACGAATGTGCATCTGGAGATGCTGGGCAGACTGGGACCATGATTTCTGTTCACAGCAATGGGTGAGTTTGCCACTAGACCGATTTAAGATGCAGGCTCTTGTAAGATGTGGAATTTATCAATGGTAGCTGGGGACTAGGCTTGACTGGGGGACTTGGTGGGGCTTGGGGGTGGTTTTTTAGGTTGCTGGTTTTGGGTTTTTTGATTTATTTGGCTTGGGGTTTTTTTCCTGAAGAAAAATAGTTTAATGGTTCAAATGCAATTCAATTTGTTTTCTACTTTACTGGGATTTTTTTACTAGTTTGACTTTTTGCTAAACAGACGGTTTGTTCAAATCAACCCAAATTTTTTTCTTAATATTTTGCCATTTGCCACATACCTTTTTTGTGGTACTATGTAGATGTAAGTTTAAAAGAAAACATTTGTAATCGAAGTTTTGCCACAGAAGTTAAACTTTGTAGCTATTGTGAAATAAAGCCTTAATTAGGAAATTAATTATTTTGACTTTTTGAGACAACTAATTTAAGTGCTTTGAATTTCCTAATTGCTTCAGTCTCCTGAAACTGATAAAAATAAAGGAAATTGAGATATGTCTAAAAAAACTATGGCAAAGTATGTAAAATTACTGAAAAGAAGTTTTCCAAAAGCCCTTTGAGTAAAGGCTAAAGCTACATGTTTACTCCCAGTGGTAAGGCTAGAGAGCTTTTGCCACAAGACCAAAGTTAAATAAGGCACTGTCAGGTAAGTTGGGATGGAAAGATTTCATGCAGCAACCCACACAAACACATTTTTGCTCTCTTTTTTATTGTAACTTATATCTACATATTTGAACTTGCTCAGAAAATCTTTTGGAAACCTGCTGTCTTCTGTATTTCCATCCAGTGATGGTATAACTGGAGTTGTCATAGGCAAAAGGACATTCTCATTTTAGTCTTGTGCCCAGAACTGATGACAAGGGCCAATTTTTTTAAAATGGTAGCACCACTATATTTCTTGAAAACACCAGAGCAAAGCCATGGTGGAACCCTATGGCTACTCTATGATGGAATTTTGTATTCTTGAAAGAAGTGAAAAGTAAGCCTATAAGCAGAATTGAGCTCTTACAAAAATTGATTTCACAGCTGTGCTTCATCATTATTTTGACCTTTTGAAGCACTTAAATAGAGCATTTTGCACCTCTACATATTAACTACCAAATTGTTGTCATTTAGTTGAAAATTTTATATTGGAATGTTCATGATACAATAAAGAGATTGGCCACATCATGAGTAAAATGCTGTTCTTAAACTTCTTTTCCTAGAGGATTTACAGGGAAGGAGGCAATATAATTGCTCTGAAGAGGATAAAGATTTAAGCCTATGATTAATTTCTACAGCTGGGTCATAGGTCCATGGAAATCTAAATTGGCAGTGAAAACTAACTGACACAAAGTATAGATCCAACACATACTAGAGATAAACAATTGGTATTTACATTGGCAAATATTCTTGCTGCATTATGTTTGCCCTATTTACTTCTTTGTCAGTAATGCATCAAGTATCCTATAGCATAATCCTTCTCTCAGCACTTACCAATGAACTATGAAATAGTATTAAATAGAATTAATTAGAAGTTTTAATGAATCATGTCTGTCCTCATTTATTATACAATGTAATTTTCAAGGAGTGATTAATTATGAGCTACAGATGAGTGAATGGTTAATGTAGTTTGTTAACCTTACTAAGAAGCTACAGTACACGGTGCAAGTTAGTTCTCCTCTATTGTTAGCATACTTAAGTGCTTGCCATTACTTCAAGTGAACAAGATTTTCATGGCTTTGCTATTAAGATGCAGAATCAGTTAGTTGCTGACCTTCTCCCTGTATTATTTTTACAGTCTCTGATACACAAAACCTTTTCCTTCTCCTTCTTTTCCTTTCAACCTTAATTTACAGATGGAAGCCACATGACAAAAAACCCTCCCTCCCATCAAAGTGAATTTGTATGCTTAATTTAGCATACATCATTTAGCTTATGCAATATTTTACCCAACTCTATCCAAAATTGCTAGACTCTGCTATGTTCTCAGCACACAGTATTACCATAACTATAATTTCAGCATTTCCTCCAGCTGGAGCTGAGAACACACCAGTATTTTAGGTACTGCTGAACAGTTTTTTCACAGCACCAAGGTCTTTTCATTTCCCAGCTCTAGCCTGAAGAGATTAGGCTGGAGCTGCACAAGAAAGTGGGTGAGGACACAGCTGAGAGAGATGAACTCAGCAGACAAAAGTGATATCCCATCCATACAATGTTGTGCTTAGCAGTAAAAACTCAGGGAAAGGAGGAAGAGTGAAATTTGCCCTTTGGGTTACAGCATTTTTCTTCCCAAATACTTGTTACATGTACTGAGGCTTTGCTTTCCAGAAGGCAGCTAGACATCTGTCTGCCCATGAGAAGTAGTGAATTAATTCCTTATTTTGCTTTGCTTGCATGTGCAGTTTTGCTTCACTTCCTAAATTGTCTTTATCCTGACTCACAATTTGGTGTGGGTTTTTAGATTTTGCTCTTCCTATTCTCTGCCCTGTCTTCCTTCAGGGAATAAGAGAGAGATTGAGTGGAGATTCTCCTGTCAGCTGGGACCAGTTCACTGTTGTTCCCACTCAGACTTCTTCAAAAAGTAATCGTACAACACAGGTGACATTTCTGTGGATACACGTTGAGGCAATTTTTCTTTTCCTTTTATTACCTTGGAGGGATGACAACATTTTTGAATACTCAGGTTCTCAATAAAAATATAACTTAATGAGAGTACATCTTTGTCATAAAAACAGAAATTGAGATCTCCTTAATCAACGCCTTTTTTTTCATTCTCCATAAGTTTTACCTCATTATTTTTGGCATCTTAAAGAGGTACATCATTCCTTCTGTTTACCAAATGGTAGTAACATAAGTTCATGAATTTGTAGAATTGTCAAAATACAGTGATTACATTTCTAATTCCACAAGTAGTCATAGATATGGATCCTGCCCTCAGTGGGCAGATTTCCTTTATAAGCTTAGATACAGAAATAACTGCTTAAAATGTGGCTTGAAAGGACTCTTTCTATACACACCTTTTGCCCATGCAGGATCCAATTCTTTGTGTCCACTACTGTGTTTGCCTACAGCAATACCCTTAGCTTTTGCTAGCTCTCAGAAGTACTGTTCCTACTCAGAGTTTGAGGTCACAGAACAGGACCATCCTGAGCAGCACAGTTCAAGGCAGACAAGATCCCCCAGATCCCTGGGGCACAAAGTAGTCTCTGGAGTGCTTCATGTCTAGAGCTGGCCCCACACTAATTTTCAGCACAAAATGAGTCCTAGAATTTGTCTTAACCAATAAATGGCAGAAGGCAACAGAATTTTGTCTATTTTTCCAAATGAGAATGAAGAAATAAAATATATTCTCTATTCTTAGCATACAAAGACTATAATGTTTCTACAGGTGTGGAGATATTTTTCATCTGAACACACGAAATAATAATCCCAGCAGTCACTCTGCTGGGATTTACTCTAGTTTTACCAAAGTAAGTCTTAATATGAAATCTGAATAAAATCAGTGTGTAGATAAGAGTTTAAGTTCTTGCTTCAGTGATAATAGTCAACTGCAAGTTTATTATGGCTCTTGCAAGATGCTGAACAGCTTATACTTCAGCAAAGTAGGCATACAGTTCCTAAAACATTTCTGTTGATATATATGTGTGTTCAACTGTGTTTTCTTTTCCTTAACCATGCTAAAAGAGCAGCAAGACAGTTGTGATTCAAAGCTTAAATTCCTAATCTCAGAACAATAGACAAAAAAAAATTTTGACCTTTAACAAAATAAATAATTGTGGATTTATAACAGTTTATGTATTTAAACATGTTGAAAAAGACAGTGTTAGCCAAGTGTTGATATATTTATGCCCAGGCTGAGTGATTTGAGCAGGAGATTTGTTAGATGGGAGCCCTCAAAAACTGATTGATTATTTGCATTGAAGTAAAAGAAAACTTATTCAGAAATAATTTCCTTGTGTTTGTTTGCGAGGTATGCATGTATTAGTCTTAAAATCAAGGGGATTCTATCATATTTATCCCAAGGTAACTAAGTTAGTGACAGTTTCTTTCACTGATTCATATTTCATATCCATACTAAGGGGTATCTGATCAAATGAGTTTTACATATTTAATTCTGTATTTGGTAACACAGTTTAAGCAGCCACCAAAACAAAACAAAAAATATTTCCTTCCCTCTTAGTAATAAAAGTCTTGAAAAGAATGGCTTCTTCACAAATTAGGTTCCCAAAGATGCTCATGGTTATCACATGGTTGTCAGTTTGAACTGAATTTTATGGCTGTTTGTCACCACCTGTTGCCTGGCCATGTTAATGCTTAGTGATTCTGTAGCAGGATGTTCTGCCCTGGAATGTGGTCAAGCAACTCAGGCAATGCCCTATTTACAAGGCTCTAAGAGGTGTACTGAGAGGGGGTTGTCATGCTGAGTTTGGTATTGAATTATGCTAAAACCAGCCTGGCTCTTCAACCTCAAAGGTGACACCCTGATAGTGGGGACAAAGATGTGACAGATATGCTAAATCCTTATCAAAAAAAATGCTATGCTGACCAGAAGACATATGACTGACAGTCAATCTCTTTATACTGTAAAAGTCAAGTTCCACTTTTGTGGAACATATCCGTTCTTGAAGTCTGTATGAAGAGTTCTCCTTTGTGTGGGCATGGCCCTCAGTGTTACTCCTTGAGGCTAGGTGAAAGAGATTTTGCTCACAATTGTNTATAGTAAATAATTCTGATCAAGATACTTTTGGCTAATCATTTATCATAATAAATAATTTATTTTTACAGAAATATACCTGATTTTCCATTATTAATTCTACATGCCAAAGTTGTACAAAGGTTTAATCACACCTCTATCATTTCTTAAGCCACTGAAATTCTGAGGCCAAGATTGGATCCAGCTGCACCCAACAGCTCCGAGAAGGAGTTCAGAAAGCAAGGGGGTCCTTTCGGCATCTCTTGATTCAACAGGAGGGCTCTTCTAATAAATTTTGTCTCAAGCTTCCACTCCCACCAGCAACAGTCCCCTTCTTGTAATATATAACGTATCTCAGGTTGGCAGAAGTCATTGTAAACCTAGCTGTCAACTTAAGGAGAATCCATCTGAAAATACATTTAAATATATCTGTATAAATAAAATATATTTAAATTTATCTGTATAAACAACAGAGAATGACCTCATGGTATGAATGAGACACATCAATCACAAAACTGAAGTGAGATGGAAGAATTTCAATAAAGAAAAAGAAATATCTGTGGCATAAAGCTCAATTTGTAAAGACCTCAAACTGCAGGACTCTGGATACAGAAAGGCTGCTGCTGAGATACATCAAAAGTGAATCTTTATTGAAGAACAATTGCATGACCTAGTTTCTGGTCAGCAACAAGCTTTAGCAGAAACTTCAGGAGCTGATAAAAATCTTTGTAAAGTTAGGATGTGCATTTTTATCTTTACACCAGTAGGAAGGAGAGATTAGAAAAGATTTGCTGCCATTTTATTTTAAATTTAATTCTAAAAGTTATGTAAATTTAGGACCAATGGAAGAAACAAAACCCTATAAACTGGATGTCCATAAATACTTATTGTACTAGGTAGAACCTTATGTACAAACACTAACATACTTCAGAGCCATGCTCTCACACAGAGCCATGCTCTCAGGCAGTTGTGTAAGGAAAAGTATTAGAGCACCAGATGGATTCATAGTGGAAGCAGTAACAGATTTGGAAGACTGATGCCTTAAGAGCAAAGATTTTCAATTCATATGAGGAAAATTGTCAGGAGGGAACCATGTGATGTTAAAAGCAAGCAAGGAAAGAAGCTGATGTTTGCACTCCTCACGATACTTTTTAATGTAATTCAAAATCAGATGTTTCATGTAAAAGCATGTCATATAATAAAGTCAGACCAAGTCTCATTTTTATAACACATTAAGAGTTGTAAAGTATATCTAAAATGTAAGCCCAAGCAGGATTAAAAAATTCATAAATGCCCTACTGGCATCACCAGAAGTGCAGCAACAAAGAGAAAGACACTACTTTTATATCTGCCGCAATCTTTGCATAAGTGGAAAGTTATTGATGATCTGGCAGTCATGTATATTTCCAAAAAACATTAAACTGAATGTATTTAAGATTACACCACATAATTCTTCTTATCCTCTGTCTCCCATACACACTCTGTGTTGCTGGCTGTGCTTCAGGACAATGCTGAAGGGAAATATGGTCTTGGTAGGAACCACAATACCATTCAATGGGTTTAGACATAAGCTTTCAAAAAAAAAATTGCAGAAAAACCTACGAGGCAACTGTTTTTGCCTGTGCAATCCCAAAAATGGCTAATACAAACCACCCTCAAGAATTAGACTGCTGTTTGGTGACAAGCAAAGTCCACAGCTGGTCCTCTTTCCTGTACCTGCAAACAACATTAGAAGCTATAGTGAATGACTGAGTCACCACCACCACCACAACAGTCCTAAGAGGCCAACAGCCACACATCAGGAAAGATATCAAGACAGATAAAATAACTGTTGATAAGTTTGGTTCTGTGTGATGGTACAAATTTTGAGTGTCCTTCTCAGCTCTAACAAGAACTACCTGGGAATATTCCTATGAAAAGTATGGACAACATTTTAACTGATACTAGCTTGTTTTTTCCCGGTTGTACTACACAGTAAAATACTGAATACGTAACAATTATTCCTCCTCCCTTACCAAGTGACAAAAGCCAGTTATTTTCAATTAATGAACAACAAAAAAAAAAAGAAAGGCTGCTGTTGATTTAAGTATAAAATCACTCATTCTTGGATGTTTCTGCCTCAACCTTGGCTGCTTTACAGTTAAAATTTATAAAACAAAACATATACACCACCACTTGTGTGTCTCATGAGAGCTGGCAGTCAGAGACCACAAAGGATCAAGCAAAAGGCAAGTCCCACCAGAACTGCATCACTCCAAAATCTTAGCTCTCAGGTCTTGCACACAAACTCACAATTAGCAGAATGATACATACATGCATATTTCATAAAATAAAAGCTTGCTTCAATAACTAGATGCCAAAACCACTATGAAAATAGAGAGTGAAATCAAATCAATAGCAGGTCCAGCAGGAGACTGTGTTCTATCCTTGGATCTGTTTGCAGGCATGCTCGTTGCATACAGATTAGCTGATAAATGGCTGATTCAATAGACTGGTAGCAAACACATGCTTTGCTAGAGATGACTTTTTAAGTCATCATACATCAAACAGACAGTGTCAGCCTTTGAGGATAAACCAGTGATGGCTTGTTGTGCTCTTTGTACTGCCTTGGAGACCCAGAGACTGAAAAAGTGCCTGAATGTTTCCCTGAATCCACTGGGAGGATTGAAAGCTTCAAAGAGTAACACTATCACATCCAAGGGGAAATGCATTGATTGAAGGAACTAGTGTGAAATAGTCTTTTATAATTACCAGAATGCTGGAATCGACTGGTGTTTTGCTGAGCTATATTTTATCTTTATTGGATTAACTGTGACACAGTAGGTTATGTCAAAGGGAATCTGCATGAATATTAAAAGTAAATGTGGTGTGAATAATAGATAACTTACATTAGATGCAACAGCATGCAGCAATTTTTATTCACCTATGTAATTAGATTAAAACAAATCTGCTGAATAAAGTATATTGTCTTATTATAATCCAAATTCAAAAGTATCAAGAAGTTATGAAACGGGGATAATTGCTGCTCTTTAGAAGATGCATGTGGTTAGTCACATATACACATGACAGGGAAAAAATTTGAGAAGAGTTCTAGAGAAAATGGTTTGGCAACGAATAGAAAACATTTTCAGTCTCAAATTGGTAGTAAGGGCATCACATATCTACTTAGAACTTTGGTCGCAGGTCTGTGCTGTTTGGGTAAAAAAAAATAGGTGAATTTTAAGGAACATAAATTATATAAAGCAGATGAGCTTAGTGCTAGGACTGTACATTAAATCCTTCTGGTCATTTTAAAAGCATATAGTTAGCATTGGGTCTTCTAATTTCCTAAATTATCAGCTGTATGTTCTTTAACATAATAAGTGTTTTCTTTTGTATGCCACAGAAATATATATTGGTTTGAAATTTTTAACAGATAGTTCAATTTTTGCAAAGCTGAGCAATTGAAAATATGAATTTCAATTATATCTGTAGAATCACAGAGTAATTTAGTCTCGAAGGGACCTCCAGAGGTCATCAGACAAAGCTCTGGCTCAAAGCAGATCTAATTAGATCAGGCTGCTCTGGGATGTGCCTAGTGGAATCTTGAACAGAACGAAGGAGAGATATTTCACACTCTCTTTGTTCACTTATTAAAAGATTTGATAATCCTCATGAGAAAAAATTAACCAACAAACAAACCAAAAACCACCTCCTTAACTTCAAAAAATACTAATTTTTCTCAATCCAAATTGTGTCTGTTTCTTCTGCCAGCATGCACTTCCTGGAAGAGTCTGGCTCCATCTTCTCTCCTTACATTACGTAGTTACAAGACAGCAACAAGGTCTCCCCTCTGCCTCCTCTTGTTGGAGCTGAACAGGCAGTTCTCTCTTCCTATGCTTTCAGCTCAAGCTCCCTGATCTTGGTTGCCTTTGCTGGACTTGCTTAATTGTGTCAATGTTCTTCTTGTTCTGGCGATCCCAAAACTTGACAGAGTATTGCATATTTAGCCTAACAAGTGACAAATAAAAAGATCACTTCTCCAGACCTGTTAGCTGCAGTTGTGCAGTACAGCTGAGGATGCAAATGGGATTCTCTGGCTCATGTTCAGCTTATTGTCCACTAGGACCCTAATGGCCTTTTCTGCAGAGCTGTTCCTTGACAAGTGGACCTCAGCCTGCATTGTTGCATGAATTTATTCCATTGCAGATGCAGGATTTGCAATCATGCTAAACTATATGCAAGGTTTACCAGTCCATCTCTCTGGATGGAGCCCTGCCCTCCAGTGTGCTGACCACTAAAGCTAATTTGGTTTTGTCCACAAACTTGCTGAGGTTGCATTTCATCTCATCATCCAAGACATTAATGAAGACATTAAACAGTTTTGTTCTCAGTATAGATCCCTGAGGGATGCCACCAGTTATTGGCTGCCAGATGGACTTCTGCCACTGGTATAAACTCTGATTTCAGCAGTCCAATCAATTTTCTAATCAATTATTATTCACTTGACCAGCTTCTGTGTTGATGATAGTGAAACTGGGAGACTCTCAAAAGACTTGGAAATCAAAATATCTAACACTCACTGCCTTGTTCACAGTACCAGTCCACTCACTATAGGAAGCACTCAGGTTGTTCAGCCATTATTTATTTTTGATAAAGTCATGCTGGCATATGAAAATTCCCCTCTTGATTCTCAAGTGTTCAGAAATTACTTCTCAGATGATTTGTGCCTCAGCCTTTCCAGGCTGCTTGTAGCTGTCTGGATCCAACCTCTTGCCTTTCTTGAATATGGTTGCATTTACCTTCTTTCAGCCACCCAGAACATCTCGTCAAAGAGTTGCTTCTTTTTCTTTTTCTTTTTCTTTTTCTTTTTCTTTTTCTTTTTCTTTTTCTTTTTCTTTTTCTTTTTCTTTTTCTTTTTCTTTTTCTTTTCCTTTTTCTTTTTCTTTTTCTTTTTCTTTTTCTTTTTCTTTTTCTTTTTCTTTTTCTTTTTCTTTTTCTTTTTCTTTTTCTTTTTCTTTTTCTTTTTCTTCTTTTTCTTTTTCTTTTTTTTTTTTTTTTTCTTTTTCTTTTTCTTTTTCTTTTTTCTTTTTTTTCTTTTTCTTTTTCTTTTTCTTTTTCTTTTTCTTTTTCTTTTTCTTTTTCTTTTTATCTTTTTCTTTTTCTTTTTCTTTTTTTCTTTTTCTTTTCTCTTTCTTTTTCCATTTTTTTATCTGACATCAGTTAGCTCTTTCATCACCCTTAGGTGCTTCACGTCTCATGCCATGCGCTGTATATCTCTATTTGACTTAATTGCTCCCTAACTTGCTTCACTCCCACAGACTTTGCTAATAGACTTAGGAATCTGAGGGGCAGGTTGGATAGATCTTAGCAGTAAAACTGAGAAAGGCATTGAAGCATTACAATGAGAAAGAAGGGTCTACCTGCTATGAAAATTCTACCCATTTTTTAACAAATTCTAGCTATTTTTCATGCGTACGTACACACATACAGATATGTACTGCCTGCAAAAAAGTCATGGCGAGGATAGAACAAGTTTTAAGGAGTGTCTGCTCAGCATAGTCCTAGCTATGTATGTAATGTTCTAGATTTTATAGAAATCTCTCAAATACCTCAAAGTTGTGGCAGGGTTTTATTTGTTTTTTCACACTAATCACCCCATATGATAGTAGTTAAAGATGAACTCAGTCTTATTTTGCCTTTAAATGGGTCTGTATATGCTGAATAAGTCCCTTTCATTTTCAGACTTTATCGATCAAATCAATCTATTAACCAGCTGTTGAAGAGCTAACATTGCACAGCTGCTGAGGCAAACTCATTTTTGACAATGGTGCATTTAAAGTCAATTAACACAGTCCACACAGACCAAACATAGCCAATAGCATCTTTCCAACAACATTTGCATCATGTCACACTTAGAATGATTCAAGTTTGACATTTTAGCAGTTAAAAGAGCCATGAAAGTACATCACAGGCAACCATTTTTCATAGAGATTGTAAAATAAAGAAGAAATATTCCCTACTGCCTACCAAGCTACCATTTTGAAAAAAAGGAAAAACATTTTATGCAATTTCCCCTTCATCTAAAAGAGCTGACCTATGTTTGAAAAGTTTATTGTAAGATTTTTTTTTTTTTTTACTGTGAGGGTCGTGAGGCACTGGAACAGGTTACCCAGACAAGCTGCCCCATCCTTGGAAGTGTTTAAGGCCAAGCTGGATGGAGCTCTGAGCAATCTGGTGTCATGGAAAATGTCTCTGTCCATGGCAGGGAGGGTTGTTGGAAATTAAATTATCTTAAAGCTCCCTTCTATCCCAGGCCATTCTATGATTCATGATTTTATGATTCTCATTTAACATGTATAGTTAAATATATGCAGAATTCTCAAGAGGGCACAAAAGAGGCAACAAACAGCAGAACTGTCTATAGCAATACGACTAAACATATCTAAAAATTGTGTCTTCCAGTTCCACCTGTTGCAGGCAGTTCCAAATAAGGTATTATCTTTAGCATCCAAATAAAATACATTAATCTCATAGTAGAACAAAAGGAAATTTATGTTGTTAACTAACATTTTGAAGAAGTACACTTTATTTAGCAATGTTATGAACACAGTTGTGCTTGACTGTACTGAGAAGATGGGCACTTGTAGGACAAATCAATAACTAGCTGTGGAATTGGTGCTGGTGACAAGGGTTTGGGTTCTATGACCAGATGGGCAAAACTATTGTCCAGTGCAATGATGGATGTCATCAGGATGGCTTTAAACTAAAAATGGCAGTGAGGGAGAGAGCAACCAGCAATCCTGTGAGGGAGCAACCAAGAGTTGGCTAAGCAATGTTCATAGGACGATGTGGCAGCAAAGGATCAAAAAATCAACAAAACTAGGGCTTTTTGCATGTAACCAAGGAAGCCCCTACGAGGCATCCATATGGAAAAATCTCCCAAACTCTCTCCAGACATTTAACATGCTGGCATGCCTCTTTGAAGTGTCAATATTCTAATGCATATGTTATGGGGAATAAACATAACAAATAAAGACTGTATGCATTTGCAGAGCTACAGTCTTACTGAGATCATGGGATGTTTCCCATCACTGGAGTCTTGAAATGGAGTGATGTAGGCTTTTTAAGAAGGACAGGGTGGGAAGAAAAGGTGAAGGAGTTGCCTTTTATGTGACAGACCAACTACAGAGCATGGAGCTCTCCCTAGGGATGAATGAGTAACCAAATGAGAGCTTTTAGTTTAGTATTTAAGACAATACAGGCAGAAGTGACATTATAGTGGCTGTCTGCTATAGGTTTCCTCACCAGGAAGTGAATCAGGCCTTCTGCAGGCAATAGTAGGACCAATTCACAGGACCTAGTCCTCCTAGGAGACTTCAACCACTGCCCCACTGCTGGAGGCAACACAACAGGACAATACTGGCCTAGAAGATTCCTGAAGAGCATTCATGATCACTTCCTGCTCCAAGTGGTCGAAGAGCTGATGAGGAGAGGTGTTCTGTTGCACTTCATCAACGAGGAGAGGTTCATTGGGGATGTGAAGGTCAAAGGCAGCCTTGACTATGGGGACCATGAGACAGCAGAGTTTAGGATCCCTAAGGCAGAGAACGGAGTGAAAAGCTAGACTGCAACCCTATACTTCAGTAGAAAAGATTCTGACCTCTTTGAAGATCTGCTTGGAAGAGTTCCCTGGGATAAGACCATGCAGTTAAGAGAATTCCAAGACAGCAGGTTAATATTCAAAGCTCATCATCTCTAAGCTCAAGAGCAGTCCATTCCAACTAGGAATGAATGAAGTCTGGAAAAAATGCCAGGATGCCTGCACGGAAGAACCAGTTTGGCCCTGGCCAAACTCAGACACAAAAAGGAAGCCTACAGAGGGTGGAAGGAACAGAAAGTAACCTGGGAGAAATAGAGATGAAGTTAGGAAAGCTCAAGCCCAAATGGAATTTAATTTGTTAGGATGTCAAAGACAAAAAAAGAGCTTATGTAAGTATATAGGAAACAAAAGGAAAATTAGGAAGATGTTGGGCCAATCTCTCCAGGCAACCTGGTCACACAAGACATGGAAAAAGGCTGAGGTACTGAATACCTTCGTCATGTTAATCTTCACTAGCAAAACCAATTTTCAGGAGTCCCAAGACCCAGAGACCTGGAGGTTAATTTGGAGCAAGGAAGACTTGTGCTGGTGAAGCAGGATCAGGTTAGGAAACAGGTAAGAAGACTGGACATGGCTAATCCCACCCATGGGATTGGGTGGTGGTACTCATAAGAACTAGGGAAGCTGACTGATGCTGCTTTGACATCACTCTCAATAATCTTTCAACAATCATGGCAACTGGGAGGGATGCCTGAAGACTGGAGAAAAGCAAAGCTCACTCCTGTCTTCAAGAACAGCAGGGGAGATCCAGGGAAACACAAGCTAGTCAGCCTCACCTTAACCCATGGGAAAGTTATGAAGCAGCTAATCCTGGAAACCATTACCAGGCACATGAATGAGAAGGTGTTAATCAGTAATAGTTAGAATATATTCATAGTGGAGATTTCATCCTTGAACAGCTTGGGCTTGTTAAAGTTCTACTATGAAATGACGGCTGAATGGGTGGAGGGGAGACCAGAAGACATTGTCTACATTAATCCATTAATATGTGTAAATATCTGAAGGGAAGGTGCAAAGAATACAGTGCTGTCCAGTGACAGGACAAATGGTCACAGACCGAAATATTGATGGTTCCTCTTGAATAGCAGGAAACACACTTTTACTGTGATAGTAACTGAGCACTGGCACAGGTTTCCCCTGGAGGTTTTGGAGTCTCTCTCTTTTGGAGTTGCTGGAGATACTCAAAAGCCTTCTTGACACTCTCATGGAAAACCTGTTTTATACAGTTCTGTTTGAGCAGGGATTTGGTCCAAAGGTCTCTTCCAACC
The DNA here is from genome assembly GCA_013396995.1 of Dicaeum eximium. Lineage (NCBI taxonomy): Eukaryota > Metazoa > Chordata > Aves > Passeriformes > Dicaeidae > Dicaeum > Dicaeum eximium. The sequence goes on along the minus strand of VWZP01007923.1, from coordinate 44,998 downwards.
TAATCATCCTGTGATTGTGTCATAATATTTTATTTAAATTATTGCCTTGGTAGACAAAGGGAGGGAACCAAATATTTCCTAATTAGATGTCAGTACTCTGTCTCTCATAAAATCCTCACAGAGAAGCAATGGAGTATCAGCTGAATGAGCAGACAGAGAGGTTGATAGAAAACTGGCTGAACAAGTGTCCAAAGGTTGGTGATCGGTGGCATGAGGTCTTTATGAAGNGCCTGAAGACTGGAGAAAAGCAAAGCTCACTCCTGTCTTCAAGAACAGCAGGGGAGATCCAGGGAAACACAAGCTAGTCAGCCTCACCTTAACCCATGGGAAAGTTNAGGTTCGAACAGTTCCAAGAAAATGGACAGAAAAACAGTCCAGGGAAGACTTCTCTGCCTCAGCTAGCTAAACGAACTAAAAAGCAAAAGCAGAGTCCCTGTTCCGCTCCGTCTGTGCCCAGACACCACAGTCTAGGGCAGCATGTGGGGGATTGAGAGCAGTCTCTGATAACAAACTCCGTGCTGCTTCTTCTGCCCGCCTTCGCTCTCTGACCCAGTCTTGAAGGCACAGAATATAATATCCAGCATAAACAGAACAGATGATTGGGGATACGAGCATCATAAAGTCACCCTAGGACAACCAGTAACTTCTAGAATACCATCGAGTGAGTATTGCTTCCAATTCTGTTTCACATCTTCATTAAGAAGGTTTCTGGATGATGGGACAGAAGGTACCCTCAGCAAGTTTGCCAATGACACAAAACTGTAAAGACTGGATGATATGCCAGAGGGCCATGAATTCTACCAACCAGAAGGACCTCATCAGACTGGACAAATGGATTTACAGAAAACTCTTTAAAGTTGAATATAGTGCAAAGCCCTGCCGGTAGGGAGGAGCAACTCCCTGCAGTGTATGGTGGCAGACAATTGCAGACAGCAAGTTGAACAAGAGTCAACTTGCCCATGCAGCAAAGAACACCAGGGATGTGCTGGGCTAGGCTGCACGATTCTTGCCAACAGGTCAACAGAGACAATCCTTCCCCTCTCTTCATCTCTGGTGAGGCCACTGCTGGAGTACTGTGTTCAGTTTAGAGCTCAGTACTACAAGAGAGACAAGGAGCTTCCACAGAGTCCAACAAAGGGCCATGAAGATGATGAAGAGACTGGAGCATCACCCATAGGAGGAAAGATTGGTAAAGCAGGGACTGTCTAGCCTGGAGAATACTCAGGGAGGAATCTCATTAAGGTTTCTAAGTAGCTGAAGGGAAGGTGTAAAGAAAAACAGAGACAGGTTCTTTTCAGTGGCACACCAGACAGGGTTCAAGGAAAAGGATGCAAACTGAAATATAGCTGGTGCTTCTTCAACACAATGAGTTATTCTTTTACTGAGAGGTCAGCTGATCACAGCAACAGATTGTCTAGAGAATTGGTGGACAATTCATCCATGGAGACCTTCAAAAGCCATCTGGGAAAGGTACTGGGAAAGCCATACAGAGCAATGAGGTCACCCCTGAGCCTCCTTCTCTCCCAACCAGACAAACCCAGAGCCCTCAGCCGCTCCTCACTGGATGTGCCTTCCAGCCCTTCCACCAGCCCTGTTGTCCTCCTCTGGACCATCCAAGGACCTTCCCACTCTTCTCAGGCTGCGGGGCCCAGCCCTGCACACAGGACTCCGGGTGAGGCCGCACCAGGGCTGACTCCAGCAGGATGATCCCAATCCCAGCTGCTGATGCTGTGTCCGATGCACCCCGGGATGGGGTTTGCCCTCCTGGCTGCCCGGGCACACGCTGCTGGCTCACCCTGAGCTGCTGCCAGCAGCACCCCCAGATCCCTTCTGCAGGGCTGCTCTACACACACTCCTCTCCCATCTTATCCTTGTGCCCAGCTTTACTGCACCCCAGGGGCAGAATCTGGTATTTGTCCATTTTGAATTTCATGCCACTGATGATTTCCCAAGGTTCCAATCTGTCCAGATCCTCTGCAAGGCTCTTTTCCCTCAAGAGAGACAACAGTATGTCTCCGTTTGGTATCATCAGCAAACTTGATAATGTGTATTCGACTTCTGACTCCAGATAATTTATTAAATTATTGAACAGAACTGGCCCAAGAATTTAACCCTGAGGAACATGGCTGGTGACTTCTCACTAGCCAGTTTTAGCCCCATGCACTACAACCCCTGGAGCCCTGCCATTCAGCCAGTTCTTCACACAGTACACTGTGTACCTGCTCATCTCACAACTATATAACTTCTCTAGAAGGATACTGTGAGGGACAGTATGAAAAGCCTTCCTAAATTCTAGAAAAACTACATCATCACCTCTCCTTCATCCACTGTGTAAGGTGACCTTATGATAGAGGGGTAGAGAATTAATTAAAGAGGACTTTGTTGAACCAGCGCCGACTATGATGATTGCATTAATCTCTAAATGCATTTCAATAGTACCCAGTATGACCTTCCCCATAAAATTTCCACATACTTAGGTTAAACTAACAGGTCTGTAGTTTCCTGGGAATTTCTTCATACCCTTATAAATTGCAGTTATATCAGCTAGCTTCCAGTCAGTGGCAACCTCCTCAGAATTCCAAGACCTTTGAGAGATGTTCCTGGTTTAACATCTACAGACTCCTTCAGTACTCTCAGATTAATCCTACCAGACTCCATAGACTAATGAACATTCAAGTGATCTAACTTATTCCTTACAATTTCAATATTCACTTATGGACCGCTCATTCCTCTGAGTCAGAAGACTTTGTGAGCAGTGACATTCCAAGGTCTACTTTTAATATTAAAGACTGAAGAAAAAAGATGACCACCTTCAACAAGCATTTGTCTAGTAATTTCCTTAGTCATCTGTTGCTATTGACCTATTTGAAGCCTTTCTTGTGGTCTGATACAGCACTGGCCAGTTTCAACTCTAACTGAACTTGTTCTTTCATGTTTGTTCCCTGCATGTAGGAACCACCACTCTGCCCTGCAAGGCTGACCTCACTTCCAAAGATCATACAATATTTTTTTCCATCATGAGGAGTTTCCTCTCCATCCAAGCTGAACTTCTGCCCCATTTGCATAGTGGGATTGCTTGCTCCTCTGCTTTTAAGAAGTGGTTCTTAAAGCCTGACCTGTACTCACAGACCCCATAACCCTCAAAAGCAAATTCCTGGGGGACTGTTAACTAGCTCCCTGAGTAACATAAAGTTTGCTCTCTTAGAATACTGGCTAGGAGCTCTACAGACCTTTGGTATCGTTACCCCAAAAATTCTAAACTCTGGTATTTTGTGAACACTGTGGCCAAGAGAACTGCTTAACCTTACATGTGCCAAGAGTGCTTTTCTATTCACAAATTACAAATCTAGGAGAGATTCTTTCCTAGCTGGCTCATTGAGTAGTTGTAACAAGAAATTACCTGCAATATACCTCAGAACTTTCCCAGACTTGTTTGTCACAGCACTATGTTGTTCTGTTGATGTCTGAGAACTTAAAAAAAATCACAAAATTCTGCTCTCAAAATCACATTTGCTGCTCCTCAGCTTCAGTTAGCATTAGTACATGTGGAGTCACACAGCATTTGAAAAGAATCCTCAGCAAATGCAAATGAATCCAGCTTCAGTCACACCAATGAAGCTCTGCCTATTTAGAACAAACATGGAGCTGGTCCACTTCATAAAATAATTAAATAAGTAAGTAAGTAAATAAATAAATAAAAACTAAATAGCAAACTGAAAGTCTTTGCAAGGAAATTCCCAGCTCAAAGCATTTTTTTTCATGGGAGTTATAAACCCTTGAAAGTAGCAGGTTTATAATGGAAATGCTGACACGACTTTAACTATAGCATTGCAAATGGCAATGCTATAATTAAGCTTCGATCTTCTTTGGAAAAAAGGAAGAGGGAGGTTATTGTTCAATGGACTGCTCTGTCATTTGGTGCAGCGATTCTTAATTGTGTCTCATTACTGCAAGATGATCATTACTCTACTTGTCTATCTGATTTAGAGACCACTAAAAGTGTCTTGTAACAAGCAGCCGTCTCCTATGCAACAGTCCTTTGGCTCTCACCCTCATTACTCAGAATCTGTCCAATTATTTGTCATTAAAGTAATAAAAAGGACTGCAGCAGAAAATGTGGGAGGTAATTGTTGGAGGCCTGCCGAGGAAAAAAATGAAAACTGTTTTCAAGGCACTGGGAAAGTGACATCGTTAATTAAGTGTTAGAGAATATGCAAATCAGTCACAATCTCAAGAGACTGTAATAAAATAGAGAAAACATTATTATCATTTGAGGTAAAAGAAGGCAGGGTTTCCCAGTCAGTGTAAGGTTTAGTTACTTCCTAAGAACGGCAGTGGCAATAGGGTGCAAGCTCCAAATAAAATGAGCAGACAGGTATATTTCAGCATAAACTGCCCTTCTAACATTCTGCAGCTTAGAGACAGCTAAGAAGGCAGTCATAGTATAGGATCCCAATTAAAGATTTCTTATAAATGCTGTTTATTTGATAGCTACCTCACATGAGAGTGAACATATCACACACTATAACTGCTCCACAAAATGTCAGAAAAAAATTGTACAAGTGACTTTGTTGTTTGTTTATATCACTGAATTTGTTGTTATTTACACTTCACCTTCATGGGTTCATTTATTCAAGCAAAGAGAGAAAGGCAAAGAAGAGGGAAAGAGAAAAACATCACCAGAGGAGGAGCAATACAAGAACTCTTGTGCACCTAATTAAAAAAAAAACTGGGAGAGTCTTTTCAGGTAATTATTTACATAAGTGAAAAAAAAAAGATACACCAGTCCTTAATCACACAGTTGAAGAAGGATTATTGAAAGCAGCTGTAATTTGGGCACACTGTGAGCAGATGCAAAGGTGTGGCACATCACTTCAAAACAATCAAGTCTCAAAGGATCAATCTTCCTTCATGCTGAGTTTTAGATAGGAAAAAGAATACCCAAATTTATGAGGAAAACAGTTCAGATGTGAATTAATATATTTAACTGAACATATCTGGGCTATAAAACATTGATTTCCAGAGGAGAAATTCAGGTGCAAGGAGGAAGAGCCTGGACTAAAAAAGCCTCTCTGAGGCATCCTGATAGGGATCTTGTCTTGACTTGGAAGGAGAGGCAAAGGCACCTATCAGAGTATCATAGATTTGTGCAATACATCTTGTGTAAGGACAGGGAATTGTTTGGTTCATGGTTAGTCCATATTCAAGAATTTGCTGACGTTTCTTGGTTTAGCTGAGTACAACAGCAAGGGTAAAACTTCCCTGTTTCTTACACGTATCTCTATTTTCTGGCCTCCTGAAACAAGTCCTGCTTAACATGCAATTTTTCTTTCTCACAGGAAAGAATCACTTCTTTGTAAAGTTCTATGTATGGAAGCAAGACGATAGACAAATTGTACCTTGCCAGACTTGGCACAAGCAAAGTGTTGGACTTTGAGCTTTAGAAAAAAATGAAACGCATATTTAGATTTGCATAGACCAGCTGTCTTCTTTTTTTTACCCATTCAGGTTTAACACAGGATGATCAGACAGAAAACACAGGGTAACCTGATATTCCTGCAGTAGTGAAGTCAATGAAACTTGACCACTGCATAGAGAACCAGGCTGTGGCAAAATTTAGTCATCTTTAACTGATAAGCAATCAAAGTAAATTATCCAAGGAGCAGAATGGGAATATAAAATAATCGTAGCCACACATTTGGCAGTATTCTGCACCTGAGCATTTAAGATATTATTATAGGTACTGTGAAAATATATTGCACAAATTATTGAGGGTTAGGAGTTTAAGGGAAAACAGTCTTAAATAGATATTAACTCTCTAAACTTTGAAGTTTGTATAAACCCTGTATATAATTTTAAATTTTCATTGTGACCAGCTCTGTAGATAATTACAGCTGAAATACTTTGTCCTATAACAGTGAGGAAATAGGAAATTTCCATCCTACAATCACGTAGGATGGTGGTTGCAAAATGCACAGAAGAATAATTCTAAGATACAAGGTTAGTTTCACAAAACAGTTTTCCCCTAACAACACAGTAAAGCAGATTTTTTTTTTTTTAATTGCTGAGGTTTCTGGAACATGGTTTGTTAGTATTTTTTAAAATTGCAAAACTTTCCTAATATATGGTGTTAGAATGGAAATTCATTCCACTAGTGCAACCCTAAATACCCAGTAAACTCATTTTTTTAACGGTACACTATGAACAAGAACCCACTGCACACAGTCACTATTTTCAGAGTCCCATATCTCAGTCTAATCATAACAAGATTTTTTGAGTGACAGCATTCATGGTATTTTAGTTTATCCCTTTTACATCCCACACACCACTTTTGAAGTCTCAAATATTTTAGAGGTGTTGAAGTAAAGACTGCAAACATAATTCAGAAATAGAGGAAGTGTTTCATCTGTCTCTTCCTGTGCTAACACATATTAAAATTTTTTTAGTCCTTATTTCACTCTCAAAGACTCACCAGGAGAGCTACACTGAAATACAGACAAGTTCAAGAAAATGGCAAAATCAGAAATCTCTCAAAAATTAGAACAGAAGAATTCTTTCTGTATGTTAATTACTAAAATATAAGCATGTGTATCATTTTCATACACTAAAATATTAGTGTATTAAATTATTAAATAATGCACCAATATGTATCATTTTTGGAATTACTTGTAAGGAATTTTTGTATAGCACATCTTGGCTTCTCCCCAGAAGTTGCACTGCACATTTTCTGCATTTTCCCTGTTTTCAAACACAGATATAAATTGTAAAATGAAAGGCTAAAACTACAATCCAGTTGTGAATTTGCACTGTAGTAAGTTTCACTTGATATTTAGAATATGCTAAATATTCTTTTCAGTGAATTCCAAAGTTTTTTGGGATTGCCAATTCTCATAGTGTAGGTTATGATCTTCAATGTAAATGTAGACCACCTCAATTTAACACTTGTCTTTCACTTGCCATTTTCATACCTCTAATGCCTTTCCTTTCTTCCATTTGCCTTCATTATATCCTTTTCATTATTATTGTTTTAGGCACAGAGTAAAACACTACACATTATAGGTACAGCTCTCCATCCTCATCCTATTTTCCTATGATGAATTTTTTTCCACATTAGGTGGACAGTACCTCACTATTGCAGCAAATGCTATTAGCAGATTGATTATTTTTTTCCAGTGCTTGAAAACTCTGAGGGGAGTCCATTTTATCAAGTCTGTGAGTTTTAACGGTCTAAAAATAAGACTCTACTCAGCCTGTGTTTAAGCTTTTCATTAGATCCAAATCTCAGTCTTCTTTCTAAAAATTAAATGAAGGAAATTGGAAATAGGGACAATCCATTCTTGTCTTCAACAAGTTAAAGTGCAAAGGTTGTTTATTCACTCTTCTAGTTATGTAACTTGACTAAGCTGAGTAAAAGGTTCATTAACTCTTTGTTAGGATACTTTTGATAAGGTCAAAAAAAATTAAAAGTATGTAAGCAGGTTTCTTTTCATCTAACACACTTTTCACTACCTGTTGCCCTTTTGGTTTTTCAAATTAAGTATATAATTAGTTTGACTATATTCTTTCCTTAGAGATAGACAGGAAAATCTATGACTTGTGAAGGTGGAAAACAAAGAAATCAATAGGTGTCTGCCTCAGTGGGAACCTGAGGGGATTTGTAAGTGTGGCAGCAAGAGCTGCCAGTTTTGCTAAGATGGTATTTTACACTGTGTTAGAGATTATATCTTGATTCCTATTGCAGAATCAGTAAAAAAATAAAATACAACAAACTCTGCTTGCTTACGGCATAGAGAATACACTTGGAATCTACTCAACACTTTCTCGTGAGTGAATTTTTATTCATATTTCCCTATCCTAACAAATACTCCCCATACATCACAGAGGTCCAAGGACTCTTGCAAATACAGTTTACCTATACAGTAGGCTGGAAATCTTAAAGCTATGAAGGGATTGGGGAAGAAAACAAAGGAAATCTTTGTTAATAAAATGTTCTGTNTTCACAAAAGCTAACACTTTTAAGTTATAAGCAGAGGTTCAATTATTTGCTTCTACAGGAAAATACAATTAATTAATGATAGGGTAACTTTACGTCAAATACAATTTTATAAATCTTCTGTCAACTTATATTAGATAGGAGCTCAGCTTTGAGATCTAAACACGTTCAGAACCAAACTTGATCTGGGCAAATCTTCTGTTCCAGTTATTTGCTGGACCCAAGTATCATGAAATGGATTCTTTACGTTATAGTTGCAAAGTGCTGCCCCGGTAGTAATCTGCATTATTGTTTAGTCACAGTTTCATTAAATAATTTTAACAAGCAAAAGAATAAGTAAAATAAAAATATTAAATAATGCACCAAGTTGTTCCAGAAAGACATCCAAATTCCTTGAAGGGAAGAGATCTTCTACATCATATTTACCTGTTTGTAAATGGACAGTAAGCTATATTATTTTAAAAGTAATATAAGACACATCTAAACTTTTCTACAAAATAATAATAGAATTAAAACATGTTCCTGATTATGAACATTGACTGGGGTACGTGTCTGGAAAATAATTAATTTTGTCTATAGTTCATGTATAACCACACTGATAACAACACTAAACTTGATCAATTAAAAGACTTGCTGAACTGAATAGGAAGTCAGCAAGATTAGGTAGAACAATTATATGGAAACTTTAGAAATTAAAAGAACTATGAAAAACTAAGATTTTAGTTTAGGTAAATATGAGATAGATTATCACAGTCTTACAATGGTTCCCTGTGTCTGGCCCTTCGCAATTATTTTCTAGCGTTTAAAAAGTGGGCAATGTTGTTAGTATTTGTGCCATCACTATTAGTAGATATAGTACTTTCAATAAAACACTCTGAAAATAGAACCATTTCCCTCTCTATTATTTTCTTCCCAAGTTATAACTAACTTTCCACATATTCAGTGAGACACCTGACAGGAACAAAACAGTGAAAAGCACATTATACAGGTTAGGATCCTTTCCCTGTCAGTCGTTTCCATTGGTTGTGAGACTTAAACAGTAAGTTTCAAACACCAACTGTGTAATTATTTTATGAGATCCATATTCTGGTTAAGGCCTGTTATTATTACTGGATATCATGTAAATCAAACAGTAGATTATAGTCTAATTATTACAGACCATGGGTTCTGTCAACAGCATTTGACCCAGGGAGATCCTGTTGTTTACACCAATTTGCAATAAAACAGAAGTCAGTTAGAAATACATAAATTCTTCTTTAGGAGTAAAACATAAGATAATTGTGAAGGATTGCTATATATACAATGTTCTGAAAATAGGAATCTAAACAGCATAACAATGTGTCTTCCACATATTGTGTTAGAACAACTCTGATGCCCTCATGTGGGAAAAAGATACTTTAACACACGTCAAGTTGGCTGAAAATTCATATTAGGAAACAAATGTAATCTTGCCCAAAAATTTAGGAACAAAATTTTTGATATTAAGAATAGAATAAATTTTATTTTTACTTGAGTTTGAGCAGGAAGATGCACCAAGTGCATAAAAACAGATAAACAAAGGAAAAAAAAAACCTAGACAAACAAACAAAAAAATCTCCATCAAACAAACAAGACATAAGAATTATTTGAGGAAAAAGTCAGGTAACAAACATAAAATGTGCATCATTCCAAAGAAAATCTTTACTTCCCATAATTATGTAAGTGTTCAGAATTGTATTTTATTTGTCTATTTGTCTAAAAACTGCCTTCAACAGAAAAACAGTCATAATTCCTCACTTCTTACTTCAACCATCAGCTCTTATAAATATGGTCTTTTCTAGTGGGAAGCCTAATTACTGTGTTTAGGAGGTAGGAGATTATTGAAGAGTGAAAAATAAAATTTGTTGTCTTTTCTTTAAATTCATTCACATCTATACCCTGAGGTAGAATAAATTTTTTAAAGACTTGCTATTTTACTGATTGACTGTCTATTGCTTAATCTTCATATCACACTGACCATTACATGAATAAAAAATTTCTGCTAGAATTGATTATTTATGGATTTGGAAATGTTTCATTACTATATATTTGTACTGAAATTGTAGCAAGTTATTTCAGGAATAAGCAACACTTATAGACAACTATAAACAACCAGCAGAAAGAATTCCTCATATGCCAAAGAGATCAGAATTTGTGTATTTTTATGATCTGACTATAGCAAAATGTCTGGGAAAAGTAAGATATAAGGGTTACATAATTTAAACCAATGGCTATTTCATGGATTTTCTCCTCCCAAACTGTCTAGATGAATGTGATTATATTCCCTTTGGAACCCCTTTATTTATTTTTCCATGATAAAATACATATGACAAAAAAATTACTCAAAGAACTCAGGGGGTTTTTATACAGTTAGATGATCTGCAAACAGTCGATTTTCTGGGCGTATTCATTATTTCACCATAAATTCTTTATGTGAACATATCTGCCCAAGGGTCTGCTGCAAACTATTCACTTTGGTTACTGTATTTCTTTGACTATTTTTAATTCATCATTTGTGCTGTATGTCTAAATTGCATGAGTTACATGGCATTGTTTCTGCTTCTCAGTTATCTGACTGAAGAAAACCTTTGTAAAGCAGTAGGCAAATTATTTAATCAGTACTATCATATTACTAAACAAATACAATTTAATGTGTATGAATATTCTTCTGAAGAACAGTAATTCCTCATTATTAATATGAAGTGATGTCTCTCCTGAGCAAGTGTTTGCAACAAAAAAGGGTAAACAGAAGCATACATGCTGGTCAGATCAAAATCAATTGGAATTTTAGGCCATGAATGTATGTTTTCTTCCCATTGCTTACTCAGCCTTGGTCTCTTCACTCAAAAAAATGGTAAGGAATTCATAAACAGTACCATTTCTACATCAGAGAACAGACAAATGCAACACAAGGAAAAATAATAGTAGTGATGCTGCAACCAGCATGAATAAGGTCTTCAAATTTACATAAAGTTTTAGACTGATCATGCAGCTTTCCCTTTTGGATGAGGAGAGCACCATTGGAAGATACATCACTTCAAAGGATTATGGTAGACTCCATCTTCTAGTGCAACTCAAGAAACAAATACAAAGAAATTGAATTCTGCTCCAGCAACCAGAAGACTCAGATTTGGCCGGAAAGGCTGCCTTTAAAATATCACACCTTTTGCCTCCACATACAGAGAAGCTTGTCTGTGAGCACTGTACAATACAGCAGGGCTGTATTTCTTTGAGGAGTCTTTGTCAGATGGTGAGTCAAAGTATGGATGGATAGCAAAAAAAAGGAAAAAACCCAACCAACAAAACAAAAACTGCAAAGAAACAAGCATGCTGGGGCAATACCTTAAGATTATCCCTTTAGGAGTAAATATTGGCACTGACATAGTTTAATTCCTTTACAGCATTTTCCCTGGATCAGCTGGGTTTCCTTGTAAGGCTAAGGATGAAACATGCAGAGATAGAAACAGCCTTGGAATAAAATTAATGAACTTTTCAGGTTTTGAAATTTATACTGAAACCCAGATGTTTCAAATTCACAAGGTGATTTTTCTTTGGCATATTTATTTTTCCAGGATAATTAACTGGCCTTGACTCCAGCTCTCAAAAAAACCTAGGAAAAAGACTGTTCCTCTTTCCTGTGTCATGGGGTGGTCCTTACCCACTTAGGACAAACCCTAAGATCACAGCATATCCAAACTCTAACATTTCCACATTACTTTCTGTCAAACTGGAACTTACAGCTTCTTGCTGACAAGCAACCCAGTAAAACTTAGGCTCCCTATATGTTAAAACTAGTGCTTTTCCTAATGACCAATATAATTTTATTACATCCTTGGAGCGTTTTACATTTGCACTTTTTGTTGCAAAGATATGGGAATGGTTTCAAACTGAGAGAGTAGGTTTAGGTTAGATATCAGGGGAAAAAAATCTTACTGTGATGGTAGTGAGGCACTGGAGCAGCTTGCCCAGAGAAGTTGCAGATGCCCCATTCCTGAAAGGGGTCAAGGGAAGTGGAGAGAGCTCTGAGCAACTGGGTCTAGTGAGATGTGTTCCAGTCCATGGCAGAAGGTTGGGAAACAGATGGTCTTCAGATCTCTTCCTACCTCAATCATTCTATGATTCCATGATCCTATGATTCTGCTCTGAAATACCAGCTCCTGGGTAGAAGCTTGAAGTGCTTCTGCATAATAAGTGACTTTCAAATATTCAATTTATTCAATAAATAAGTTAATGACTTTCAAAACAAAACAAATCTTCCTGAACTCTCTAAGTCTTTGTTCTGAATGTCTGCATCTAAGGGGAGTTTTGGATATGGTTTACTTAAAAAAAAAAAAAAAAAAGGAAACCAAATATTACTTGTTTCTTATGGTCAACAGCACCTGCTTGTTCACGTGCCCTTCTAAGTGTTTCACTGAGGAGTCTCACTACCCACTGAGTTTTTCTCAGCAGCTTGTTTGAAATCACTATGAAAACAAAAAACAGAAATAAAGTAAAAAGCCTAACTCTCCAAAATAATTAAGAAGTTTTCCTGTAAGAGTCAAACATCTGATGTTTTCCTTTGATGGTAAATCAACTTTGGGAAAGGATCCTGAAGTTGCTTAGAAGTTGCTTTTAAAGAACTTTGGTTTTCTGTCACTAAGAATCTGTTTAAATCTGCCGCAATTATGGAAAAATTTCAGTATTCAGTAATGCAGCTCACATTTCGTTAAAACTAGAGTTTAGTATGACTAAGCATATTCTACTTTTCAGATTCTACTGTTCTTTAGATGATGTCTCCACATAGCATGTATTTCAGAGCAGAAAGAGAATAGGATTTTTCCTGCCACTCCAAACCAAGTTTGAGGTGAACATTAGAATGAAGACCAAGAAACCTCTTCTCAACCCCATCCCTTCCAAACATGCAACGTGCCTTCTTCTGTTGCCCCACCATACTTGAAATGGAAATTGCCTGATTTGAACAGGAGACCAAAAATGGTTTTTTGACAACACACATTCTAAAGTAGACAAGAATTAACATTATGTTAAAAATAGGAATGAAAGGGTAGATAGAAGTTATGGTTGGCAGTGAGAGGAACAGAGAAATCTCAAAATGGTGAGGATGAACCAAGGAATGCTCCAGACAGAAGACAGCACTTTAAAAGAAACAGTTTGAGAATTATTACGAGATGAGAGGAAAGGGTAAGTACAAATGGGCTTTACAGAAACACCAGGCATAAAACCAGCCTGATAGGTGAGAAAAAAACCCAGAAACTTATGTATTCTTTCCTATAGTGCTCCATCTCTAGAACTAGACCTAAAAACTCAAGTCAACACTATCAGTTTTGGAGCAACTCCCTCAAGGGCATTCAGTACAACTGGACACTAAACAGGTTGCTTCCAAAAAAGGAATGAGTCTAAAACTGCTTATTTGGAAAGATTATTCCTGCTCAGCAATCTTTCGGAAGTTTATAGAACAAACCTAATTTTAATTTAAATCAATAATCTTGTATTTACAAATTCTAAACCAAGCATGCCCAAAGACTGAATNTTATCACTTGATTTAAAATTAGCTGTCAAAATAGGGAGGAATGGCTATTAATAGTTATTAATTTTTATGCTGTATACAAGTGACTTGTGCTAAGCAGTCTCATTTACTATGTGGACCAGACTCTTGCTAGTTGCCAGCACCTGGTCTGTAGCAGACTCTCAGGTGCTCTCACCCTTAGAGACACATGGGCACTTTCACATCCAGAGCTGGCTGTCAATAGTTTCACCCACCACCTTCTCCCAAGTCCCTTCACCTACTCACCAACTGGTGCAGCTTGGCCATCACACACTCATTCACACACCCACATTCCAGACACTGGCATCATGTACACATGGCCTTCCTACTCCCAGTCCAAGTTTATTAATAAGATTGAAATTATTAATAAAACAGGACAGACTGTGCTGGCACAGGGAAGGCCAGACAAGCAGATCAATCAGTCCTTTTTATCCCCTCCCACCTGTATTTCCTCAAACTTCCTCCTCCCCCAGTCATCCAGATCCCTCTCTTTTTTCACCTTTCTCCCCTAAATATACCATAGCAAGTCTGGTGCAATCCTGAAATGCTTTTGTTCTCCATGTCATAATGTGTCTCACACCCTGAACCAGCCCTAGTCCAAAAGGTGATCTGCTCCTGATGACTCATCTTGGTCATCATCATCTTCCTGGACATGGAAGCTGAAGATCTCTTGGGTCAGCTCTAGAAGAACCCAGACAAGGTAGGTGTTGCCCTGGAACCCGCAGTTTGTGTTCCCATCTGCAATCACACGTCCCTGTGATTTTCTGAGCTTGTGGAGATGGCCCTTTCTTTGAATGGGTGATGACTTGTGGGATGGGCCTAGGAGTAGCTGGAGCTGGATATTTTTTGGCTCTCAAATAATACTGGTGGTGTCTCTCTCTGCTCCTTTGTGGGCATGCAGAGGAACTTTTACCACATAACCTAACAAAGCTTGATTCAATCACATACCATAGTTCAACATTTTGTATTAGTACCAGAAACCAAATAGTTCCTATATGCTAATTTTTCCCAGTTCATATTTTCCAGAGAGACTACTTGAATATTTTGAAGGCTTCAAGCAGTATTTTCAAGTAAAAAATAATGTTATAGAAGGCTTCTTTTAGGCAAAGTCTATTTTATCAGATGGCTTGTAAATTATTTATTCTTTAGAGTTATCCAGTCTCATTAAATGCAGTTATTCCCTTGAAATATTTGACTAAAACCCAGTTACGGTTCAACTCAGCACTCTGAGTTCTTCTTGAGTAGATCACACCTGACAGACAGCTTATGCTTCAGAAATCTTTCCAAGAGACATGCTATAATGGTACCAAAATGTTGCTGAACAGTTGGTGCTGAATGGGTACCAGATATTTCCACATTTAAAGTTAGGCTGCTGATTGCAAATGTCATGCTTCTTTTTAAAAGATCTACAGCTTGATATGATGGTAGAGACATTTCCATGATAGAGAAATGGAAATGTCTCTATCATTTCCACCAATGATAGAGACATTTCCATGTCCCAATTTAAGTAAAACTCTTCAGGAAAAAACTCTATATAAACTTTTCAATAAAATCAATGATTTGTCAATCAGTTTTATTTCTATTTTATTTATTTTCATTATTGCAATTTTATTCTAGCCCTATGCTCCCAGAATAAGCAAAGTCAAACCTGAAAATCAAATAGTGATTTTTTTCCTCTAATAAGGGAAAGTATTTTCCAGTAATGCTGATGGGATGGTTGTACATTTCTCCTTTTACACAATTTTATTTGTTATTATAGTTATTATATTTCATAATATCACATTGTATAAGCTTTTTTGGTTCTTGTGGTATTTACACTTGTGTTAAGAGTGGGCTTTTACATGTCCATCATTACCCAAAGAAAAGTTGCAAATTTTAACTTTAAACATCCCACAAAAGTAAATCCAATTAAAAAGGAAGGATTGGAAGGGAGCTTAAAGATCATCAATTTCCAACTTCCCTGCCACGTGCAGGGACACCTCCCACTAAACCAGGTTGTTCAAAGCCCTGTTCAACGTGGCATTGAACATTGCCAAGGCTGGGGCATCCACAGCTTCTCAGGACAACCTGTTCCAGTGCCTCACCAACCCCACTGCATGGAAGAATTTCTTCCATACATCTAACCTAAATTCCCCCTCTTTTAGCTTGAAGTCATCCCCCCTTGTCCCATCACTACAGCTGGTTAGGAAGAGTACCTCTCCATCTTCCTGGTACGCTCTCTTCAGATACTAAAAGGCTGCTATGAGATCTCCCCTCAGCCTTCTCTTCTCCAAGTTTAACAGCCCCAGTGTTCTCAGCCTATCTTCTCTGACAAGGGCCCCTATCAATGTTAGAGCTTGTTCCAACAGTTCCATGTCCTTCTTATGTTGTGTCTTCTTTGTCAGTGGTGGGAAAAGGAGTAACGGGTACAAATTGAAAGAGAACAAATTCACGCTGGAGGTAAAATTAAGTTCTTTCCTGTGAGGGTGGTGAGACACTGGAACAGGTTGCCCAGAGAGGCTGCAGATGCCTCAACCCTGGCTGTGATCAAGACCAGGTTGAATAAGTCCTTGAGCAACCTGATCTAGTGGGAGGTATCCCTGCCCATGGCTGGGGGGTGTGGAGCTAGTTGATCTCTAAGACCCCTTCCAATCTCTTAACATTCTGAGATTCTCCCAGTGTCTGCATTTTCTTTTCCATACTTGGGCTGTGTTCCTAGAACACCTGCTATTGAAGATTTAAAACACAGAATTCATTGACAGCCTCAGCCTTTTCTGTAATCACAGTCTCCCGTTGCATTCCAGAGAGTCCACTTTATTCCTTACCTTTCTTTTGTTAACAACATACCTATAGGAGCTGTTCCTTTTGTCTGACATCCCTGATCAGACTCAACTGTAAGTGGGCCTTAGCTTTCCTATCATCCCTAGCTTCCCATACAATTTCCCTGTACTCCTCCCAGGCCACCTGTCCTCTCCTCCACTTTTGTAAGCTTCTGGTTTTTCTCTGAGTTTTTGCAGCAGTTCCTTCCTTATCTGTGCATGTCTGCTGTAATCTTTTTCCCAATTTCTTCCTTGTCAGGATGCACCACTCCTGAATTTGGAAGAGGTGATTCTTGAATATTAGTGAGCATTCTCAGGCCCCTCTGCTCTCCAGTGCTCTATCCCACAGGACTGCACCTAGTAGAACTCTCAGGAGGCCAAAGTATGCTCTCCTGAACACCAGAGCAGCAAGCAAGCTGAATGCCTTTTTCACTGCTCTGAGAATTTCAAATTCCAGCATCTCATGGTCACTACAGCCACAGCTGCCGTGGAGCATCACATTCTTCACCAGCTTCTTCCTGTTGGTAAACAAAGATCCAACATTGCACGTCTTCTTATTGATTCCTCCATCACTTGTATGAAAAAGTTGTCACCAACACATTTGAAGGACCTCCTGGATTGCTTGTGCCCTGCTGTGCTATCACAATATATATGATAATTTTTTTTTGTAAAAAACAATTAAATTTATATTAAAAAATCATACTAACATATACTAATTTATGCCAATAAATATTGGCCATAACTCAACAATAGTCTTCAAAAACTAAAGAAGTCTCATGCAAGGTAACCAAGTAAGAGAAAAGGGGGAAAAAATGTTCTGCTGCCATCACACAATATACACAAATCCATACTAAAGTTCTTTATGGGTACTTATAAAAACCTGCATCAGGTGCCCAGGAGAAAACAAAAGGCTACCTCTGAACCTTTTGGGTTTCACACCACAGCTTTCATAAACAACCACTACCAGCCTTTCTCATGACTCCTTGCTAGAAGAAAATATCCTGTATGCAGAGGCAATAACAGTCCTTAAACACACAGCAGCATTGCTGGTGACATGGTATTTATACATTTGTTATCTCTAAGGTGAAATACAGCATGGACTTCTGTATTGTATTTTAATGCAAGAACAGCTGCAATGATTTAGCAATATTTATATGTGCTTACATACAGGCTAGATAGACTATCAGAGCAATACCAGTATTCAGAAAACTCTGCATAGTCTCCAATGCTATTTTGCCAAATTGGAAAAATAAGACCGAGGATATTTTTATTTCTCTCTTAAGCTTTGTCTTGGCAGGTTTTTGCCTTTTAATCCTCCCACAGACTTTTAAGAATCCCACTATACTATGTCTTCTCTTCCTTTAAAAAATGCAAGTCTTCCTCCACTGTTATTTAAAGCATTGTACTCCCTACCAGGTACATATGGAATGTAATGGTGATTAACTAGCCATCTAGACCAACTAACCATTCACTTTTCCATGTGAATTTTCTACAGAAGGCATCCTTGCAGCAAATACTTTATCAACACAGACACAACAAAAATGTTTACTTTCTTCAATATCATACACAATATCAGTTAAGAAACACAGCCAGATGCCTAAGTAATCAACCAGCTGGATATATGCAGCACCTGTGTTTTTCTATACCTCTGTATCAGGCAGAAAACAGTGATCCCCAAGTTGGATCACAGCTTCTGATGAAGCACTGCAAATAAATGACCATAATCACACAGCAAGGTATACTGTTCACATTATCTCCTTTACCATAAAAGCAACAAAATATTTAATAACAAAAGAAAATCAGGCTTTGTTTCAGAAACAGTGGAAGATTCTCATGGTAGTCTTTCAGTCTCTTCACTTTTGATTCCCAGTTCAGGCAACAACTAATTCTCAATAGTCTGTCTATTCTTTACATGTAACCTTTAACTGAAGTCTCATATTAATTTTGTCTGAATTAAACATATTCCTCAACTAACTCTGCTGCTACTTGAAAAATTAAAGGATCTTCTTCCTACTCCCAGTAAAGAAATCTGCAATTCTCATATTCTCTCCAATAACCAATAAGTTTAAGGAAAATCATAAAAGGTTTTAACTTTTAGTTCAAATAGTTTAAACTCAGCATAACTGATTTCCATTTAGACATTCAAAACTTTAAAAAAGTACCTGTCTTTATGACCAGTGGATCTGTTCCTCAAAATTAAGATGGTTTAAAAAACACCTAAAGACATAACATATATAGTCAGATATCCTAAAGGTTCATCATCTAGAATGCATGCATTATCTGTCTGCACTTTTATACAAAAGTAGTATTTATATCAGCAATGGGCAGAAGGCAGGCATCCAATTCTGCCAATGTTCTGTGATCTCTAAAGTCATATGAGAAACTTCTGATTAATCAAAAAGAAATTCCTAATGATTTTTCTCCTAAACAGTGCATTCTTTACGTGCCACATAGAAAAGGAACCACCAAGAAATGCAGTGTGAAGGACAGAATGTCAAATTGAGAAACTGGATCTATGGGAACCCACTCCATCACTCAACTTTGTGTCATCTACAAACTTGCTGTGGCTGCACACAATCCCACTGTCTGTATCACTGATAAAGATATTAAAGTGAGATATTAAAGAGCACCAGACCCAAGACAGAGCCATGAGGGACCCTACTTGTCACCAGCCTCCATGAGAACATAGAGTCATTGACTACAACTCTCTGGCTACATTCATACAGATAATTCCTTATCCACAAGTAACCCAAATCCTTCAGATCTGGGGATAAGCATACCATATGGAAGGCCTTACACACTTCTAGATAGATGACATTAGTCAGTCACTCCTTGGGCGTTGCCACCACAGCATCACAGAAGGCCACCAGACTGATGAGGCAGGACTTGCCTTTAATGATGCTGTGCTGGGTGTCTCAGCCCATCTCCTTGTCTGGTACGTGCCTTAACATCGTTTCCATGAGCATGTGTGACATGATCTTCCCAGGCACCGAGGTGACACTTACTGGTCTGCTGTTCCTCAACTCTTTCCTTCCACAATTTTAAGGATAACAGTGATTGGATAGACTTCTCACTCTAGTAGTCAGTGATTTCACCACCTGGAAGTCCTAAAGGTTTTGCCAGTTAACATAATTTCAGGAAATCTCCAACGCTCTACACATTCTTCACATACACCAAAAGCAGAAACAGTGTCGAATGCTACATGATCATTAATAACTTTCCATCTTAGAAATATTTGACCTGTTTTGTGCATCATAAAAAGTCTAATACAACTGAGCCTTGTTCTTCTTCAATAGTGACAGATGTGATAGTAACATTTTACTGGTTCTTCTGGAAAAAGACATGGAAATTTCAGGAGTTTTGTTGTTCTGTTAGGTTTTTTCAAGAAAATGGACTTATTTATTCATGTTCAATGATATCTCAATACCAGGAAAAATACATATGTTTAACAGGTACTTAGAAAGGGTGTGTTCCTTGTCTTGAAATAGCAAGACATGCAGCCGGTAATGCACAAACAAGTACCAATAACATTTTAACTGTTGTAACTTATAAGGATGTCCTGTACACATTTAAAACACTTTGCTAAGTGTTTAGACACAAGCATTTAGACTATGCTACCTATGATGTGACTAAGTTTATATGTACCCACTTTTAACATTGTCAAAATCCTTTTTCCTAAATATGTACAATGCTTTTCAATTAAGTGCTGCAATGTGTGGAGAACTATAACCAAAAAATGGAAAAGGTAGCCAGCAAAGAGTTAAGCAGGTGGAGAGACAGAATCACCTCTGCCATGCTCTCACTCCCTGCCATCCTTCCTTCCATTATATTAGGATGCAAAGGAATTTTAAAAGTTTCTTTGAAGAGCGTAAAGCTCCATTATGAACACTACCACTGTCTGTTTTAAATTATTAGGGTTTTTCAAAATCTACTAATATTACTTATTTTAGAAAATATCTTAAGACAGACTTCAAAAGAAAGGTAAACACCAACTAGCAGTTCCATAGTGATGCATCCCATTTAATTTTTCAGATTTTCTCTCTGGTTGTCTTTGCCTCTTTCCTTTCTTACTTGTCTGGAGTTACCGCTTGAACACTGAAATCATCACTATCCAAAGTTTTCCTGAAAGTTTTTCCATCAGAACCCAATTTTTCTATAGAAATCAGGATTTCTTTTCAAATAACTGCCAGAGGACAACTTTTCATTGTTGTTATTGTTGTTGTTGTTGTTGTTGTTGTTTTATCAGTTTACAACATGTGATGTTTGGAAGTAAAACCAATATTTTTTTCTGTAGTAGATGAGCATTGTGCAGAGGAACACATTAATCTTTTTTTGATTACCTAACCATCCTGATCTCTTTTTCTTTTATTGTGCTTCTTCAAATGATATTTGGAGTTCATTTTACTTACTCTCCACTGCTTTTACCAAAGATAATTCAAGAAACTGCCCTTTTTCCAGATCACCTGTTACTGAATCACTGGTAAAATTGGCTATTAAATGTTATTTTGAAGTTTGTCTGTCTAGAGAATCTCATTGGACTTCAGCTGAAGCTCCACACAGATGGGCAATTGTATTGTCTTTGTACATTTATATTACAGCAGTTATCAACCACAACAGGTCAGAAATACAGATTATTTAAGACATAAGATATATATAAGATATCAGAAACACCAAATCAGAATACTGATCGTTACTAAGACAGTGATAGGCATTTTCTGCCAGTGACCACATGAAACCCCTCTGCTCTTACTGTTCTGCTCGTTGATCTCTTTGAATAACATCAACATGTTATGGATCATGATTTAGCTCCAGAAGTCCTTGATCTGCACTACCTCTTAACCACATTACTTTTGGTCAAATGGTGTTTTAGTGGCCTGCAGACATGAAACATAACTTACGTTACACTCACACAAGCCGTACTTAAATATACATCATGATTTTGCAATCACTTGTGATAACCATCCATTTAATCACTTTAATTTCTTTCCTGAGATCCAGCCTGGGTTCCTTACAAAACTACCTTTGAGTCTTTGCCATTATTTCTTTCTTATATGACTTCATCAAGCTGTTGTCATTCCCCGAAAAGAAAACCAAGCACCTTCTTGGACCAAGATGATTTTTCTCCTCTAACTTTTGAATTCGTACCACGCAGAAGCTAAGCATAATGATTTTACTTACATTTAGCACTTTTAAATACTTTAGTTAAACCTCATTTTGTGAACTATTCCTATCAATAGTATTTATTAGGATTCTTTAATTCTCTTATATACCAAACCAGCTGATGCTAAGATCAGCAGCATTAACTAATTTCTACTCCTAATATTGTTGCCTCTGGCTCAGAATGTGTGCACAGAAAATTTAATTTCTCATATAGATATATTGTCTAATATTGCCACCTCAATCCAGCAGATATTTTATTAATTAATGGCCTTACTTTCAACAGAGATGAACACCTGCATCTTTCCCCAAAGCAGTGCAAAATCATTAAGCATGTATAGTATTTTTGACTGTGCACCTTCTTCATTTTCTCTGTATCATGTCAGAAATATTAACATACCTCAGCACATTATTTTTGCTCACCAGCATAATCTCATGGTTTTTGCATATAGTTTTGTTTTCATTAGCTTTTAAGATTGTCAGTGCTCCCCAGAATTAACTTAATTTCTAGTCTCCAATGTTTCCAGATTGCTTTTCCTTATTTGCTATCAAGGATATTTTAGTTGAATAAAAACAAGCATTTGCACTTATGCCTGAAATAATCAAAAGGTTTGTTGGTTTGTTTTTCACTTTGGTGTTCCTTAC
Source organism: Dicaeum eximium (assembly GCA_013396995.1). NCBI lineage: Eukaryota > Metazoa > Chordata > Aves > Passeriformes > Dicaeidae > Dicaeum > Dicaeum eximium. Next base: position 22,845 of record VWZP01007923.1, on the reverse strand, counting down.
ACAGAAAGGGCAGAAGTCACAAGCCCAAAAACAAGTAAGATATTTTTAGTATTTTTTTTAAGTAAGCTGTAGAGAAAGTAGACTATCAAAATTTCAAAGGTGGATTATTCAGTGACACCCAAGAAAATATACATAAATCAAAATAAATAAAATCTGAACTAGACAAGCATACATTACAGGACAGCTAAAATCCACATTTCACTGAAATGAAAAAATCATGTTTGAGTGAACTTTTATGAAGTGAAATGTCACTTCATACATTTGACTTTAATTCCAGTTACTTAAATAAATGAGGCTGTGCAACTTGCAATTTTAATAATTATGAACTTTCAATAGTGGTGTTATACTCTGGGAGAAGAACTTCTGAAATGAGCATACACAACAGATTGCTAAGGTAATGACAGCTCCTTAAAACTATTCCTTCTAATTTCAACAGCTTAAAAACTTCTTTAAAGTTGTTACTTTTGAATACACGTTTGAACACACCAGAATGCATCAGTAATGCATTTTTTTGTATAGATTATAGATTTGTTTGTACAAATTAGAGAAAAAAATAAAATTAGACAACTATTTATTCTAATTTTTTTGGTTTTAACTCTTTAATGATTAAAGAAGGTTTTTATTTGAAGGTTTTGGTCTCTTTTTTTTTACCTTTTTTATTTTCCCATATGAGGAGACCTGTTATATTACCAGTCCCAATTTGTGCCTTTAAAAACTTGAAAAGATATTACACACCATAGTTCAACTATGATGACTAGATCATGACTCTGTTGGTTTAAACTGACTCGTCAACATCTCAAGGAAACTCACAGACTTGAAATATTTTTATTGACCTGGAAAGGCTGGGAGGTTTTTTTTCCCTAACCTAGAAGGAGTCAGCAGGGCTTAGACAAGATATTCACTGACCTGGAATGACTGCTTTTTCAGCCTTTCTTGCTCCAAAATGATTGTAAAAGACTTTTAGCAACTATGCTTTTAGTAACAGGTAATCTAATTTGCTGAACAATGTGCTGTTACACATATTGCCTTCATTTCTAAAAGCACTTTAAGAGTCCATGCATTAATTACAAGAGTAAATACTATATGGCATGCACAGCATCTGTTGGGTGAATTATTTGGCACAGACTATTTATAGTGTTTTAACATGGGCTTATTTAGTCTCTGTTGTTGTTGTACCATCTGAAACTGCTTCACTAGTGCTAGGACTTTTTTAGGAACTACCTTTTCTTAGCCAGAAAAAAAACCAGTTAAAAAACAGTTAAAAAACCAAAACTTGTTAGGAATATATGATAGAGACATCATTATCCAGAACGATTTCTTGATTTAAACTGGTATAAATTGGCAGCTGTAGCAAGAGGTTGGGTTTTTGGACTCTGTTTTTAATGCCACAGGTGAATGACTTGATGTGAAGAACCAAAAAAAATTTTCATAACATTTTATATTGATTGTGCATACTTTTGTTTCACATACTTCATCACACTGAGAAAGAGCTACTTAAACTCATTTTCCTGAATGAAAAGAGGCTTGAGTTCATAGGTTGCTGCCTGACACATCATTTTCTAGGAGGGAATACCAAGGCTCTTGGTATAAAAATAAACAATGACAACAACAAAATCACAATTATTTTTTTTTTTTCCTTTAAAAGATGAGATTGTCAGTGATTTTTGAAGGTTTCTTAATTCCAGTACAACACACAAATGACAATGGGCAAAATCAATAGACAAAGGTATCATAAAAAAATATTTTCTTTCAGATTGTCAATTTAAAAATATGAATGACTGCTAAAATCATTATAATTTTAAGTTAAAATAAAAATTGTATACTTTATTAGATATAAGGATAAGGGAGAGTAGCGAGCAGAAATTATCTAGGAATCACATGTCCTTTGTTTTCTTCAAAAGACCTGGTTTTGATTGATTTCTAGTCAAAAAAGAGAAGTTATTATAATAGTAGAAAAGAAAGCTAAAGTAGATATAATATAAAATATGCAGATAAATAATTGACAAAAAATGACATGGTAATTGCTTGGGAACCAGCATAATCACTGTTAAAGGATTTGTCAAGAAAAGAAATCCTTAGAGAAAATACTGCTTCTAAACATTTATACAGGAACTCAGATTTATACAGTTTAAAATCATTCCAATTACCTAGTTGTGCTGGCCCAAGTCCTTAAATTTCTTGACAATGCTTACTTCCATTTACAAGAGCTGTGGATTTCAGCCAAATATTTTCTCTTTAAACAGGGAAGTTGGAAACTAAACCAGACTAGCTTTAGCAACCTTTTTAATGAAAGTAGTAAGTTTTAATGCAATTAGAGGGGAGATGTCTAGGATGGGAATAAGTAAGATAGTGGGCTAAAAGTGGAAGAAAAAGAACATTAAAGCAAAGCTTGCTTTTTACTTCAGCAGAAGTTTATAGAAATTTTTTTCCAGTGTCTGATTTTATTATTGCTAAAAGGATAAAAAAGCAAGTGTACTTGAGAAAGGTTCATAGAAACAGCTAGGAGGCAATAGATTCATTATGTTTGTCATGAGAAGTACAGACCTGAAAGCCAATCAGAATGTTTTTTACTGCATGATAAATAAAGTAATAGTAATCCCCCTTAAACTGGCAAAGGCTGCAAAATCACACTATGATTTGACAAAGTATAAAGTTAATTAAAATAAGTAATTACTGGAGAAGAAGGGAACCCTTATAGATCATCTAGCTTGAGCAGGGAAGTTGGTCCAGATATTCTCCTGCGGTCCCTTACAGCCTCACCCATTATGTGCTCTGTGATTCTGCCCATCCAATTCCTCATCCAGCTATGGAGTTACTTAGAGGTAAAGAGACCTCTGGATGTTATTTAGCCCAACTTGATTTGCACCCTTATTCAAATTAGGAACAATTTAAACCAATTTTTTTGGGACCTTGTTCAAATAAATTTTGGTTGTCTCCATAAATGAAGATTAATGGAACAGATCCTGATGACTAAAAAAAAAGGTTGCAAACTTATTTTCTTTTAAGTAGCATTTTTTGCTTCTTGTTAACCTCAGTGGTAATAGATGTAAAGCTGGAAAATTATATAAAATAACTCAGTGACTCACTTCTACCATAACCTAACTGGTTTTTTTATGGGATTGCACTGAGTACTCACTTGCATTTTTATTTATATATCTATTGGAATCTACCTTCAGTAACTTTTAAAACAAAGCCTGGGGAACTTGAAGTTCAAGAATCACACAAAGTAGCAAAAAAATCCCAAGATTATGTGAGGAGAGGAGAGGAGAGGAGAGGAGAGGAG
>VWZP01007923.1:0-19180 GCA_013396995.1 Dicaeum eximium | reverse complement strand
AACCCTTTATCCATTAACTCATTCCACCACTAAAAATACACACTCAATACAGCACTGGCAAAAATACGGTCAGTTAAAAAAGAAAATGCTACCATTTTATGCAATTGTTCCTCTACCAAAATAATAGTTTTCCTTTTTTCTCTTCCATCTGATCACATTATAAAAACATTATTTCCAGTTATACAGCTCTTTTTCTTGTTTTTTTTTAGCTTTTTGCTTTCCCTCAATTCTGCAGTGAGCAGACTGTATGCACACACACACATGCACATCCACCCCCCACCCCCGCTCTTTCTCAGTCTCTCTGCTTTTAGCAATAATTTGCACATAATAGAACAGCCAGAGGGGGGTTTGATCAATGACCTCTGTCTCGGAGATGCTGTTCCAAGGGAAACACATCTGCCAACATAAAGTATTGGAGCAATCATAGCTCAGTGAGCGCCGTAATAAGCAACTGTTACACTGGAGCCATCAGTCATGTTCAGTTACAGACCTGAAAGGATATGGCACCTCAGGGAGCAATGTCCTTCCATAAATTTGGGCAGCAATGAAGAATGATTTGCAATCAAGTAATAAAAGGCCTAAAAAAGGTCCACCACGCATACTAACATCCAATACAGCTGACAAAGAAAATAAAAAACCTTGGCATTGTTTGCTCGTTATGTAAACTACACAGCTGTCCAAGCAATTAAGATATGATTTTGGGAATTCTCTCGTAAAAATTTGCTAACAGCGCTTCCACTTGTGAAAGTGACATTCTTCTTTATCAGTAAAGTGCATTTCATTAAGGTAATGCAATTTCATCTGGCTTAATAGTAGGAATTGCTTAACCTTATGGCAAGAGTACGTAAACAACATAAAATTAATGACACTCCATGCATTGTGGGAATAGATTTGCATTAGTGACAGCATTGATCAAGTAATAGAGAAACTAACATGCACTTCGAATTGTTAGTACTCTAGGGAATCCTGTTCGCTATCTGCAAAGTCATATTTCTGGTCTTCTGGTTGCAAAACTGTTAGAAAATATAAAATTCACAGTAAGCTTTGCAATTTTTCAGTACTAACACTAATGAAATAAGCATGATAAAAAAGGCATGGGTCTGGGGGGATCCATCTTCACAGGCAGGCTAAAAATATAAATTAAACAGAAGAGATGTGCAAAGGTCTTCTAGAAGTGATGATTGGCTTTATATGTGCAACAGCCCCATGATTCAAGAGGTCTTTCTTCCATTCCTTAAGATAACAAAATTTTTAAGTGCTGAAAACACCACTTAATGTTTTGATATTTTTATGAATCCATCTACAGGAATGTTTATTATGCTAATATGTTTTATTATTTCTCCTTCTATCATTAATGATATGGCTGTGTGTTTTTGCACAGTCTTATGGGCTGGACATTTCTCTAATATGTAAGATTTTTCACATGCCAAAGTCAAGGAAAAACACTGAGGACATCTAAAGTCACACCTGCTCACAGGAGGATCTTCAGTCTTTCATACTTCCTTTCTTCCAGAGATGAGGTTTTACAGATACATACAAGACAGTATCGGTCTATCAGCAGAGCTTCTTTTGGATAGTCTGACCCCTTTCTTATCAGAGATATTTTTCTTAGGCCCCTCTTGATGCAAAAGGTTAGGAAACCTCTAACTGCTTAGAGAGGCTTTGTTACTTCCTGAAAAATCTCCCTTAGCCAGCAAAAACATGTAAATCCATAGGAGTAACTCCTGTTAAAACAGCTAAATCTTGATTGTTAGTATTTATATACTGCACTGAAGATCAGCTTTCAGTTCTTCTCTGTTTCAGAGGAACAACTTAACAAAACTTGTCTGAAATGTTCTCATTTTATTAGTGTATGCCCTTGTATCCTTCATAGTCCAATTAAATTGTGGTTTAAAACCAGCTGGGAATTAAACTCCAAATTAGTCTCCCTGTGGTGAGAGAGGAACACAGGCAGAGACTATGGGCAAAGATAACAATTTACTGAAAACAAACAACAAGAAATTAACAGGAACAGCAACAACAAATTAATAATAAAAGTATACAAAGTAGAGACTGATTTACACAAATATGTGCTCATCACCCTGACCTAGTTCCACATGGCTGCCGAGACAAAGACAAGTTGCTGGACATTACCACTGCTGCAACACATGGCCTCCTGCAACAAAGGAGAAAATGGCAGACATTACCACAGCCCTGCAGTGACAACTTCCCTTCCCTGAGCCAATCGAAAAAATTATGGACAAACCCCCCCAAGCTAGAGGACCCCCCCAAGCCAGACTGTCCACATCACTCCACTCCATCACGGCTCCTTGTGGCACCTGTGGTGCGTGGACACTGCTGGGTTCGGCATTACTTGGCTGGACCAGGCTGGGCTCAGTTTATCACTCGGCCTTGCATTCTCCCACAGGAAAGAGGAAGAAAATGGTGCCACTGTGTGGTGCCCATTCCATCCCCCTGAAGCCATGTTCCCAGCAATGCCAGGTGTAGTACAGGACAGCGAGCTGGCCATGCCCACACCGCTCTGGGCTCCACCCCTCTAGGGCAGTGTATCAGCAGGAAACCCATCACAGAGATTATGGAAAGCAGGAAAATGGGGAATGCTTTAGCAGAGATTGGCAAGACATGTCCAACAAGGAGTGCTACTTTTGGGACTTTTATTTTGGTTTGGTTTATAGCTTATTGCTTATTTTAGAGCTTTTAATTTAAAAGACAAAAGCTAACTCTGTCTCTCTCTTCCAGATGCAAGACATAAATGGAAGTATTACCTGTAAATCCTCTTCACTTAATTAACTCCATGACAGAAAAAAATTCTGCAGATATTTCTGCTAAAGCCACATGCATATAGTAGACAAACTTACAACACAGCCATGGTCTCAAGTCTCCTTAAGCAATAGCAATGTAAGGCGTTATTTAAAACAAGGGTAGGTGACACTTTCATATACTATTGAATTAGACTCCTCGTTCAAAGTGTCCTTTTCATATTGAAGTCATTCTTCAACAGGAAAAATACTCAAAGTTATGAAACAAGAGTCATGCAACTAGAGGGAAAGGATGTTTCACTAGCAATCAGTCAGGTCCTTGACTATACAGGCCTACAGTGGAAAATCCAACAAAGAGCAAATTCCCCTTATTTAAGATACACCAGTATGTCATTCCAGATGGCAGGCCAGACATATTGCTGGATTACTGAGAGCAGAATAGAATGAACAGTATAAATCTGAAGCCTAAAAACCTAAATCTGTATAATTCCTAAACCCATCAACAATTTCTAGATACAGAACAAGCAGGTCTGTCTGGATATCTCTAAACCAAGTAAGAAGAGGATTAAGAGAATGCTATATACAAGTCCCTAAAGGCATTTAGGCATTTGTTCTTAAACAGTTTACTGCTTTACTGCTATACACAGTAGGACTCCAGGATACTGTAGTTAACAGAGTTAACTTATGACAGGAGAACTAGTAGTAAACAATGCTAAAAAATGCCTGCAGGGTTTTGGAAGTCTGAGACCCAGACTTACAAAATAAGCCCTTTAAAAATATTTTAAAGTGTTTGGGTTTTTTTGGTTTGTTTGTTTTTGGTGGTTTTTTTGTTGTTGTTGTTGTTGTTGGTTTTTTTTAATGTCAGGCTACAGCTAGTCTAAGAAAGCTAGTCAAAAAACCTATTATCTTTATTTTCCATTATCCATCAGGAAGTCCCCTTTACAGGGGAAAATTACACTTCATAATAAATCTACATAAGAGATTACTGCATCTTTCATAATTTAGTCACCCATTCTAAGAGAGAGGAAATCAGCATGACAGTGGGCATTACAGGTAGTGCTAAGCAGCTGTCCAGAAACTGCTCATTTCAAGGGGTAAGTCCTGCACATAGTGTTTATTTCTAAATACGAAACCATTAAATTGTCTCAGAGCTTTCCAGTTATATCTCCCAGGGATTACAGAAAGCCCTGATACACAAGAAAAATACTGGGGCAAGACCCCCATGGATTTAAACAGAGATCTATTCCCATGTACCAAGTCAGAAAAAAAATAGAAGTTCTTCTGGAACGGATTACTAAATCAGAGGACAATCATGTTTTAATTGTCTAATACATTGATTTGATGTCATAGGTCCCATTCTTCTATGATTTGGGCACAAAAAGCTCTGCTCTCCAATATGATTCTCCAGTTTCCATAGGATTGTTTATTACTATTTACACAGCAAAGCAATTTTTTCTTAAATGAATAAGAAATACTGGCTTCAGTCCTGAATGTAAGCCCACTAATGATTGAATCAACAGCGAGACTTTTTGTAGCCCTAAGGGCTCAATAGATCATAGAATAAAAAATGATGAAATATTCTGCATCTTAGAGCACAAAATCTTAGTGGCCAAAATCAAGGTACCTTTTATCTTTTAGGTTTAACAAAATAAAAATGCCTTATGAGATAATTTCATCATGAGTAGAGGACTAACATATAAGTCTCTTGGACTTTCAGGCATTTGTGGTAAATTGCACCATTTGAAAACAAGAGTGTGATTTTTAAAAGTTCATTCCAACAACCATGTGTTTTATGTCATAATTAAAATATTCAATTTAGTTGAAAGCTGCCTATATCACATATAATTTCTCCTGATTAGATTCACACTTATTTTAGTGACAAAACAGCCTCAACACAATCTCCATAGATAAGTATATATTGGACTCCTTAATGTCCAACACTCTGCACCAGAACTATGGAGATGCTGCCTTGCCTAACACAACATAACTATCATGAAGTGGAAATTAACAAATATATTACTTTTATTTTTATTTCTCTTCTCTCCAGTTCTCTTCCAGTCATTCACATCTAATGTATTCTGGATGTGTAAGGTAGAAAAACAGACAAAAGCCATTCAATTCACATGTGTTTCTTTCACCACAGACAGACAATTGTCTCAACTCTGTTTTCCTTATGGATATGATTTAGGGGAGTTTCCATGTAATGGAAGCTGTTCACATTTCCTGAAAGCTGAATATCTGCTTTACACAAGACAGTGACTAAGAAAGATTTTGTTATTTTAAAGTGTTTGACAGAATAGATACTAGGCCAACTGGAGACTTAGTCATTCTGGAGAATCTATAAACTCTAATGTCACGTTCTAAAGTTGCAGTACTTTATATTTGTCATTCATTGTATTTAAACATAAGACCAATAAGAACTATACTTCATGACACTCTTACTGATATGTTGTCTATAATTCTGATACTTCATTTTAATTCAAAACAGGAAATAGTTCCCATTAAATCCACTTCTCCAATACCACAACCACATTCCTGGTCTGCTTTAAAGTATTTAATAGGATATAAAAATTCTGTGTACTAGGCATTTTTCAGCTAGTAAGGCTATTATTCACTCCAAGTGACTTCATAACTTTGTATTCATTGACAGTCAATGCCAATACTTTCATAAGTATACTCTACCTATTTAATTACTATTCAGCTGCAATTAAAAGCTTTCTCTCCCTTTCCTTAAACAATACTTACTTGCAACATAATTCGGGCTAGACTCATACAGACTTGAGGGTTTCAGTGGAAAAAACCCAACAAAAACAACAAACAGTATTTTGACATTACTTTATGTCTTTCAAATAGCAAGGTAAAATGAAAAAAAAAGCCCACCACAATTAATACATCAGAGAGCTCTGCCAGGCTTTTATAGCAATACAGGATTTTTTGGCTATAAAGAAACATATTGAATCTTCAGAGCACAGCCCATTCTTCACTGCTTCAGTTGTCTTCTTTTGTTTACAAGTCCCTGCCATCCTTCTCTGTGAATTGAATGCTAAACTGTCTCTGGAGAGACGTTATATTGCTTACAGAATGCCTCAGCAGATGGTGCTTCCTGTTGCAACAGAAGGCTGTGATTACACCTGAACTCTTCAAGAACTCTAACTTACACAGAAAAACAAGATAAATGGAAGTCTTACAGCTCTATTCTTTTCCTCCTCTGTTCCCTCACCTTCAGAAAAAAAAATCTAGACTTGGAAACTGCTCACATTTTACCACAGTAGTTTAGCCCAGCCTCCATTTCAGACATCTGATCACTCCATACCTTGTTAGAGCACAGCTTATTATGGTCACAAAATAGAAGAAACCTCCACCAGGAAGAGTCCATAAACACAAAACAAAGTACTATGAGCACCACTGGATTCAAAAGTTCAATGTTTTATAGCAGTTTGGTATTGAATATGAAATGGACCCTTTTACAGAAGATCTATGAATTCTTTGAAGGAAAAGATTAATCCCATATATTCCCCTGATCTACTAATTTCTATAAAATGTAAAGCTAATTTTGGGACCATATAACTCAAAACCAAGAACCATGGCAGCATAATAGGAAGTTAAATATGTATGTATTCTCTTAATAATTAGCAGATAAATAATTACTATTGAAAGGCATCCAGCTGAAATAGCGAGTTTCTGTAAATTACTTTCCACTGTCTCTATATCCCCAATCCTGTTCTGCAAGGTTTATACGGGCAGCCTGCATAGGTCATACGGACATGGCAGGACAGAAAAGGGTCAATACCACTCTTTGCATGTATTAGTCATGCAAATTAGGCTTCTATTTGGCAGAGAAATGTCACTGTCTGTTGTGTGATTCCATTGGGCTCTGCCTACTTCTACCATTGTTATTTTGAGCTTTGATTATCTTCAAGCTTTCAGCACCCAAGTAGGTTCAAATCAAAACCAATGTTCATTTTTTTTGTAGAGTTCCAGGTGGCCAGGGACCTCCTGGGACTTTGCAAAATAGAAACAGATGAGAATAGGTCCAAATCCTTTTCTTAAAGGAGTATATGGATCTGCCCACATCTTAGTGTCTATTCATTGAAGCTAGAAAGGCTGAAGTCACCTGTGGTTTTGTAACCAGATGATAATATTTCCACCATAAATGGATCCCCAACACAGATGACCTGCTCCCCCCTCCCTGACTGAACTACAGAGAAAATTAAATTTGTATCTGGGTTTTTCAACTTTTATCAATCTCTCACCTTTTATATAGACAATTCATCAGTTTAACTGTAAACCTTAGCAGAACTAAGTCTTTGGTGTTTTCTGTGAAATTTCAGAAGTCTCACAGTACAAAATAATTTATAAAAGTTACTAGTTTAAAAAAAATCCCTTCAGAATCTTACAGGTTTCAACACTTAATAATTTCTTAGAATCTTTCTTTAATGGGTGTGTTTTCCCCAAGAAGTAAGTTCTGGGAGACCTGAACAGGATCAGGTGATGATTACTTTCTTTAAACGGGAAAAAATCTTACTTTATCAGGAGACTGTCAGTTAAAAAAACCTCTCTTCCTGCCTTCCCTTGCATTCTCAGAATACAGCTCTACCTTGTGACAGAGAGGAATCTAACAGGAGCCATCTAATTGTATCACTGCAGTGTTTCACACCAGTTTACCAAGCTCCAATCAGGCCTGTCCCAGCTGTCCTGTTTCTAGTGTGTCTTTCTACTTACCTCTGCATCCATGTTCCCTCACACTCCTCTGTAGGTGCCCTCTCTCCCCACCAGCACAGCCCAAGGGAGAAGAACAGTCTCAGGCCCTGGTGTTCATTGCAATATTTCCTAACTGTCTGGGTGATTAATCCCTTCTTACAGCTAACAAATAAAAATAATTGATGTGTACTGATTGCTCATTTAAGAATTAGGATAGCACTTAGTCATTAATTTAGTATGAACCTACCAGGTGCTCTAGCAAAAGGCTTCAAAAGAAGATGTGGGGGAATAAGTAGAGTTCTGTTCAAATAATACTTTATTTTAAAACCAGTTTTAGTCAACTTGATTAATTTCTTTTAGATGTGAGTTGATATAGATCTGCCTAGCTATATGAGTACTCAAGCATGATGAGCAAGTATAGGAACTGGACAATAACACCATTTTTGTTAGTACACAAACATGAGAAAGTAAATCACAATGACTAGGTCAAGAACCCCATAGGCTGTAAAGCACTGTCATGGTTTTAAACACTTTTTTAAGCACTTTTAAACACAGGAAAAGAGATGGCAACATTTTCATCCACATTAAAGATACATGGGTCAAAACCTGGTGGTCATCTCAGATTCCTTTACTTCTTTCTCCTATACATCTATAACAATGGCAAATCTTGTCACCTCTCATTTGTTACGTTTTAAAAACCTCTCTACCAGTGGTTCTGCCATTGTGGTGGAATAAAATATATATTTAAAAAAAAAAAGAAAAACAAACAAAAAAAAAACCCTTCAGTTTTTCTGTTATTAATAAGATAATATATTGCACAATTATGTACATGCCTTATCTCATGTTATTTACATCCTTCCGTATTTCCTTTACTCCCCTTCATTCTTGATATATGCTTATCTGCTCATATACACTTTCATCTTTCTCATATTTACCTCCTGTTTTCCTACAGTTACTCATCTCCTGGCATCAGTTTCAATCAGTGATCAATTTCATCTCTCAGCTGACTCTTAGAAAAAAGCTCTGCCTATAAAAAAAAAGCTTAAGAAAAAAACTTAGAAAAAAGCTCTAAGCTATCTATTCAGATAAGCTTCTATGCTAAATTTCCTCTTAAAAAAAAAAACAAACAAACAAAGAAAACCCAATCAAACCACTCCCTCCCCCCCCAGAAAAACAACAAAACAACAACAACAACAACAAAAAAAAAACCCAAACAAACAAAAAAAACCAAACAAACCACAAAAACCCTACATCTTATGTAATGGGAGTAAAAGAACAAATAGACAAAAAAGCATTAAAAACTGCTTAGTCACCATAAGGTATATCTTTACACTTCTTCTTGGCTGATGAAAATAAATGGTTCATTGACTGCAGAAAAGAGAATTGTTGCCTTTTATAAATGGTGAAGGTAAGCTTTGAACTCAGGCACATTTAAAAAGACTCTGTGTCCTCCGCCATTAATTCCAATGCATGATTAGCACAGTTAAAGTTGCGGCAAAGTAGCCAGGACAGCTTCAGCCAGCCAAAAATCTACACCTATAGGGAAATACTATATTTTCATCCTGGTGTCCATGCATAGACATGCCTGCTTGCCTTGCATATCAGAGAAGGCCATTTCCTTTTTTCCTCTTTGACTGGTTCAGAAATCTCCTCTACTATTTAAAGATCTCTATTTATTAATTTCACATATTTTTCTTAATACTATGGAGAATAATGATTCCTGTGGCTTTCTCTAGCTTCTGGACAAAAATTTGAGGCCTGACTCCCATCACAACAACATGATTTCTACTGTCACCATCAGCTTTCTTTCCAAATAGATTATTTTTGCTTTTTATGACACAACTCTGTTTCTCAGAAAATCAGCTTAAATCTTTCCATATTCATACGAACACCTTAATATTCTTCCTAATGTTTTTTGGGATATCTAAAGGGCAATCATTCCTTCTGTATTTTTGTGAGATGCTTCATAAACAGTGAGTTATCCCAGATATTGCCAGAACATTTCAAAACTTACCACGTTCCATTTTTCAATGGCTTTTGGTTTGGAATGAGTGTTAGGAGGACAATAATGAAAGGAAACTGGTCTAAGCAGCTGCTGAAGCAGCAGACCTTAGTGGTGTTATCTGGAAAGAGCAATACATTCAAACAATAAATCTCACTTATCAGATACATGCAAAGATGGATCACTAGCTCTCTCTACAGAGATTTCAAAGCACTTTTTTAGAGGTAGGCAAAAAGATGTTTCATAAATTTTACATTCCAACAGTACTAGAAATAGCACATTTTGCTGAATCTTCAAATATCAGCACATCAGCTTCTGTTCATCCTGTTCCCTACTGAAGAGTAACAATGTGACACCTATTAATGAAGTAGCCAATGATCTTCAAGAGTTCAACATCCCCATCCTCATACCTATCTTTCCATGTATGTTGACACTTTAGATATAGTGAAGGGAGAAAAGGCAGAAGGCCTGTGTTTTCATAGGAATTACACAATTACTGAGAAACTGGTTAAATGGAGTTACATAAAATTGACAGAAAGTCAGTGGTAGAGTACAAAACTGAATCCAAAGCTAACTAATATCACTAGATAAAAATCCTTAGTTTCAAATCTCCTTTCCAATACAAAGTTGTTTTTTATCCTTGACTTTGCTGGAACATTGTACAGAATCATCAGGAAAGAGATGAGTCAAACTTTAATATTGGATATGGCAAGGAAGTTGTGTTTCTCTACATTGGAAATATCACCAGGTTTTCAGATTTAAACTTTAGTGTTGCATGTATTCAGCATAAACACTAACCAGAATGAAGATGATGACATAAAAAGACCTCCACAAATCTAGGGTCTTCCTTCTTACTCCATCCAAGACTTCTGAAGGGTTTTTGATATCAGCTATTTCCAGGAAGGTCTACTGTCAACATCTGAATAAAATCACATATTCTGCTTCTCCACAGGATATCCAAATGAGATAATCAAGATGCTTATTAAATTTCATAGCATGTTTACCAGGCTAGAATATTGATTATTTAAAAAAAAGTCTCAAGCAAGAAAATTTCATGCTGTTTCCAGTTCAAGTTGATTTAAACCAGTGAAGTTCACAAGAAAAATTCTAATATTACTCATACTTTGCATTTTGTTTCCTTCCAATCAATGACTGAGAAAACAATATGACATGCATACTAAGAATAATAAAATGTGGTTTACAATAGAATGCATGTACTAATAGTAGAAAATTTGACAAAATATCAATGATTTTTAATTTGGTTTTAAAGTCCTTCTTCCTGAGACACATGCAAGAAACTTGTGTTGGCAAAAAGTATGTCCTTACATTTTTAAGACAGTTTCTATCTTCTCAGCTGACTTTATTATCACTTTGAAGAAATAAACTCATCTAACAAAATCCAAGTGTTGAAACAAAGGAGCAGAGGTCTTTGGAAAGTTCTCAGGTTGAGAAATGACAGGCTCACTAAATAATTGGTTTTTTCTCTATGTAATATGAAATTTAAGCATTGAGATATAGGACACCGAGAGGAAGGATAAGAAGGTTTTCAAACATTTGAGTGATGTTCCATCTTTTTTTCCAATTGTCTTGTTAGATTATCAGGTTTGAGTCAATGAATATACAGTTATTACTTTTAAATATGGATCAATTTCTGATTGGAATCCCAAGCTACATTTTGTAATATGAACTTACATGTATTGAAAGTTTAATGAGTGGTGGAATTGAATCATGTTATCTGATTTTAATCTGATTAAAGTATTTTATACTTTAGAAGTACTTTTTTTTTCGCATGGTCAATGAAGGCAATTCTGAATGTGTCCACTACTTAGCAACTGACCTGCAAACAAATACTTTGGCTTGGCTAATTAACAATTACTGTTCAGTAGTCTCCTAGAATATTATATTTCCTAGCTACCAATCAATATATTTGCATTTGACCAAAGTCAGGTAGTCAGGTAGTATCTCAACTAATCTATAATAAAGTCACTTTCTTTCCAAAGATTTGTGCTGGATGCTGTCTTTTTGATGAAGCCTTTCAGGTTTCTTTTTGTATTGAATGAAATTATATATTTTCTTTAGCTTTTGACAGATGTAGGTGCATAAAGTAATACTGATTCAAAAACTATTCAAAAGATCAAACATGTCAACACTCGTATGGAGATACTGTCATGTCCAGAAATTCCATGTTCCTCCTCTTCTGCTGGATGCATGGGACAGAAAGTGCAGAAGAACACCACAGTAATTTTGTAACATTCCTGAATAAGTATCATGGTTCATTCATGGTTTTGTTACCAATATGTAAGGAGCTTTTTCCTTTTTTTTCTTTTTCTTTTTTCTTTTTTCTTTCTCCTGTGTATCGCTAGGCATCATAGGAAATCTTTGAGCAAGAATCACTAATCCCTCCACATAGGATCTTTTCAAAGCTCTCTCCTGTCTACCAGCACCAAGACTGACACCTGGTGCCCAAGCTGAGGATACTGCTCAGTTCCTAATGAAAACACCCATCCAAATTAACACTGATTTCCAATAAAATGTATTGATTTAACCAGGCTGAAAGACTCTCATCCCTTTTACTCACCAATTTGCATACATATTCTAATTCTCATTCAAATCCATTGAAAGTGTAGCAAGCTTATGGACCATGATTTCAGCCTTGTTCATCCCTTAACAGTTAGAGTTGCTGGATCATTAATATCAATAATGAGCTAGAACGGCAATTAGTGTCTAAATGAAATATGCCACAAATTACTGATTTATCATTATGCTTGTCAGTAAAAATATACTATGGCATAGCAGGGTAAGCAGTTATATCATTCCAGAGACTGCAAAACTACAAATTTTTCATAGAAGGTATCTGAGAAAAATAATTGGAAACACTGTCATTTTATTGCCAAACAATTTGTGTGTAAGACACTGCATATAGTACAACAAGAAAACCCAGCAATTTTTCAAAACTACAAACTCTTAAGTGCTGTCTGTTAAACAGTTATCTGTTTGCTAGCTTGTCTGACCCATTGCCTTCTTTCTCAGATGTTTCTCCTTTCACCAGTTTTAAACTCTGTATCTTCACTTTCTTCTTGGACTAGATTTCAGACCTTTCTTTCATTAAACTGGCTCAGACAAAAACTGCCAGGCTGCTTAGCTACCCCATTCTCCTTTCTTTTATGCCTATTTTCCAAAATCTGTGGCAGAGCTAGGTCCTAAAACCAGAATTGATCCTAATGTATCATTTACGTGTTTTCTAATGAAGCCATTGAAATACGGATCTCAGAGATACGCTGTTTTTAGTGTATAAAAAGTAATTCTAATCTCATCTTATATAGATACCTTTTCTACCACTCCATCTTCCCCAACATTTCACTGCAGCAGGAAGAATCATGCAAAACTGAGGGTTTTTTAAGAGCATGTCATTGGCTATTTCAGCTGAGTTTTAACATGAGTTTCTGAATTAATGTCTTGACTTAACTGTTTCAGGATACAGAAAATTCACTTCTGTTTTATACAGTTAGAAGCATTTTAATATTTTTTAATATACTCACATATGTATAAAAGTATAAGGTATCCTAAATGCCTGGTATTATATAAGAACTATCAATAGCAAACAAAAAAACCCAAAACAAACAGACCAAAAAAAAAACAAAACCAAACCAAAAATCTCAAAGCAACCCAAAATTTGATACTAATTCTGTTTTCATCTATTCTAAGACTTTCAAATTATGTTCATTGATCAGAATATGCCATTACAGCATTAGGAAAGATCACTTTCCTTGATTCATTTGCCAACAAAGAAAGACCAGAATTTGTAGATGATAATCAGCAAAATACAAAGTAGCCAAATTGAGACAAACTCTCTCTAGTCACTAACTGTAACTCAGCAGCTGTTTATATAAAAGTTTGCATTAGATATTAAAACAGAGTGATTCCTAGTGCTCAGCTGTTTGGAAGAAATTTATGCTACAGATCACCTGCTACCCAAGTTAAATTCTTTCCAGTATTTCTTTAGCATTTTCCAAGAGTTACCTGGGAAGATGCCTGCAGCTTATAAACTCTAACAATCTAAGAAAACACAAACTTGCCTGTTCTAATAAAAGTGACACACAAATAAGAACAGTAAAGAAAAAGTCAATAAAAACTTCTATGTGGATGAGCCCCATGTTTGGCATTACAGTTTATTTGTAGTCACACTGTGACCAGTATCCCAAATGAATTTTTTACACCACATAGCCACAACTTCTCAAGATGTTTGGGAGAAGGGACTTGTCACATAGTCAAATTACTGTTGGAAGGACAAGGACATTCTGTAGCCAAATTTCTTAGGGACCAGGGGCATGATCTGCTCCCTGAACGAGTTGGACAACCCAGCCTGGGCCTAGGTAAGGCCGAAGTAAAGGCCAAAGCCAGTGGCGCCTTTGAAATTATTTTAAGGTATGCAAAAGAACAAAGTAGATTGCATGTGTAATGATAGATGTAGAAGTAGGACCAAATGCCTTAACCACCTTAGGTATAAAGTAAGCAATGTTTAATTACATTCTTTCTGTGCTGTACAGCAATGGAAAAATGCTTGGAAATGTAAACAGTATCGAAGTGTATATAAACCTCCATTTTAAGCAAATAAAGGAGAACGTTATGTAGCTGTGTCGGTGTGATGGCGTCACTTGGCTGATGCCCCACAATTTTGGGCGACTCCCCTCTTCAACATTTTCCCGTCTCTATCAGCCAGTCCACAGTTTTCTCGTATCCACTTCTTCTCAAAGCAATCTCCAGAAAAGCCTCATTTTTCCTGAATTCCTCCTTCATGGACCTCATCCCTTGAACTAGAGAGGCACAGAGCTACTTGCCATGGAGTAGAAATATTAAATAAGAATGTGAGGAAGTGTTGGAAGCAAAGCAAGAGGTAAGATTTATTTAAGTAATATAATAGAATTATTCTACAAGCCTTTAAAAAAGCTTCAAAGCTTTTCAAACCTTGCATTTCAAAAGTCATACATGTTTTGAGAACATGTGTGTTCCCTTGTCTCTACAAAGATAAACACGGAGTTGTCAATCTTGCTTTCTTTTTTTAGGTGACAGCTTCTATGTTAAAACAAATAGCAAAGACAAAGAAAGCATTTGCCAGGCCTTTGGTGTAAGCTGGAAATTCTCAGTTTGTAACAAATTTAAAGTTTTTGTGAGAATATATCTTTGTGCTTCTTAGTGGTTGTCGTAAGGACTCTACCAAGAAGAACAAGGGACTTGGGAGACCCAGGTGAATGGTTGATCATGTTTAGCACATTCAGTTCCAAGTAAGCAGTATGAGATACATCTCTCAATCCAAGAAACCACAGTGTGGAAGGAGGAAGCAGCGGGTCTGTTAGCTAAAGGAGTGAGAAGCAAGAAGAAGCTGATAAGGAACTCTCTCCAAGGCTGCCACCAAGGAGACCGGGAGAAGAGAGGAACTGAAGAAAGATAAGAACTTTGCAGCTGGACAAAGTATTTTTAGATAGTTTGTTGAAGTCACTGTTACTTTTTACCAATGGTGTTATGTTGTTTTGTTGTGGCCAATAGTTGGGGTAGAAGAAGCATAAACAATTAGAAAGGGTATAAAAGATCGGCCATTTGTAAAAATAAGGAGTTGCCAACTAAGACTGTTCATGAGCTTTGCTTTGTGTCGTGACAGCCTCAACGACACCATAGTTTTTTCACAAAGGAAAAAAATTAAGAGCTATTCTGGGAAGATTTAAGTTTGACTTGATAAATTGTAAAAGCAAAGGATAGAAAGTATATTTCCATACTCTTACAGCCTAATAACTTGATGAATGTTCATTAGGAAAATGAGGAAAAATGTTTCAAAATTATTAAGCAAGAAAGCCATACTATTAGCTAATTTCTCACAAGCAGAATGTCAAGATTCAAATTTCTCATTCTACCATAGCCACTTTTACAGTGTAGCTATTTCTCCTAAATCAGATTTCACAGCTGAAAGACTATTTTAAGCAGAGGAGCACTAGCAATAATAAGAGATCCATGGAATGCAACACAGATACCACCTCATTAAAAAGGACAAATATTACACAATTATTGTCTTGAAATACAAACTTATATCCCTGATCGTGGACTCATTGATCTGACATTACACACCATGCATCCATGCAACAGCCTCAATGCAGTCATGCAGAAAAAGCTCTCAGATTTGTGTTCTGAAAGTCAGTTCTCTCAGTACATAAAGTGTAGAGCACAGTCTGCATGCCTGTAATAACTCCCAACTTGCTTTCCACCTAGACTTATGGCTATGCAGAATCTTCCACTGTCACTTCTTTATCTTCTGCTAGATAAGGCATGCTGTGGGAAGAAATACTGGTCAGTCATTTCAACAGGAAAGGCAAAGGACAGACCTGGCATTTTGTTATTCATCTCTAGACATGTCCTCATCAAAAAGGTCAAATTTTCTACAGAAAATACTGTAGTGTCATTTTGTTGCCATGGGATAATTTGTGCTAAAAGGCCTCCTGTTATTTTAGGCTCTTGCCTTCATCCTTTAAAGTTCAGCATCAACATCATAGTCATCACAGACACTAGTTCAGCACTGGAAACAGAAATCAGTAAAGGCTTGGAGGGCCAGTTCAAATAAGCATTCAAATGTTCAACTGCTTATCAAAATCATTTCCATTTTTACAGTAGACTGGAAATCCTTTAAAAGTGAACTGCAAGGTAAGTTTAGGCCGTGACATGCAGAGAATCCTAAGAAGCAGATAAATTAATACTTTTTTTCATTCCTTTAATTGACAATTTCTAAACAATAGTGTCTGTCTTAAATATAAAACTGTTGATGTTTAGAGGCAAAATTTGGAACAGGAGGAATAAGGACAGACAGAACACAAAACCCGAATTGATGTGTTGCTTAGAACACTGAAAACCAGATTCGCAGGTACCAAACTGTAGGGTCATTCTTGCACAGCTCCCACTCATTTGTCCTGTTATGCGATTACCTGAGTAAGAATAGACAAATATGAGCTCAGTGAAATTCAGCTCTGACTCCCTCCCCATCTACTATACCAGTCAGCCATTTCCCATTCTTTCTGGAGGATGCACTTTGAGAAGATATAGCATAAGTAAATTTGAAGGGCGTCAAAAAATAGGACAGTGTTCAAATTTGATTGTCTAGCTGAAGAAAGTTTATGTGCAGTCCACATGCTCTCTCTTAGACAGCTTGTTACTGAAGACAAGCATAAGAGCAAGCAAACTGTACACATAAATCTGCAGCTTATTAAAAAGGAAAATACACACCGTCCTTGATGGTATCTTCCCATGTTGCCCACTATAGGGTAAAAAAGTATGTTTTCCCACCTACTGAAGACTCCAGCTGACTGAAATCGTTGGGTTTTCACTTCTCTCACAAAAATGTATCTTCATGGAAAATTTTATCTCAAATGAGTAATATTTGTGACAACATTTGTAATGCAAACTTATGAGCAAACTTTCCAGAATTTCAGTGTGAAAATTTGTCAGATATATTTGCTTAGTTTCTTTAATTATTACAAGACTGATTGATGTACAAGCACAAAGACCTGGACAGGAAATCACTACATTGTACTAAAAGATGAAAATCAGAGGATAGTGAGGCATGGATAAGTGTTCATGAATAAGTTATATGAAGGTCTGTTAAAGATATAAAAACAAAATGTGCAGGTTTTTTATTAATAGATCCTAGAGAACTGGCAATGCAAAAGTTTTTTGCTTTGGTTTTGCACAGTAGCACTTACACAAAAGTCATAATGTGCAACCTCATTGCATTAGCCATATAGTGAGTGTTACTGCTTCTGAAAAGTCTGCCTGTATGAAATCATTCTGAATCAGAGGTAGCAAAGGAGTGGCCTTTTCCTCCCCCTTCTTCAAGGCTCTGCCAAGCATGTCAGATTGTTCATGTTAAATTATGCTGGATGGCATTGAGATGTGCACTGCTGTCATCTAACGGCTGAGTTGCAGCTGTCAAATCCATCGCACTGTGAGCCTCCTGCAGCAATCCAGCACAGGTGCAAAATGGGAACAGGCCTTTATCCACTAATTTACAACTAGTTCAAACCTGACAAAGAAAGAATGTGCATGACAATGAGAAAAGAATAATAATCTTAGCAACTTTAACAATTTCTGCAGACAAACTAGTTTATTAAAATCTCATTGCTAAACTCATTTCTGGCACAAAGTGCAATAGTTCTGTTGATTTAGTCATCAGCTTATTTGGCTATAAATTTTAAACCTTCACATCAGGCAGAAAGAGGGAATTACTGAAAATTAAAATAATATCCATAAAATCAAAATATTTGTATAACTATACCTTGAATTGTGCCGTGGCTTTAGCAATTTAACTCAAATTACAAACTGAGACTCAGCAATAATTAAGCTTGTACCTTTTTACATATTTATTGTCCTTACTGACCTCTCTATTTACTTACTAAACAATCTTTTTTAAGTTTTCCTGTGGTTCAGTCCGTGCTAGGAAAACACTAATCTCTCCCAGGTTTTAGCTTTCTCAGTTCCCCTGCACCATGGTTTGACCTGCAGGCAAATGAAGCCATTCAAATATTTGCTTATCTTGTCATCTGTTCTCATCAGACCTTGCAATTCCTGTCATGCCCCACATGTCAGTTTAAAGCATAACGTCATTAATACCTCCAGTGCACTAATGGATGCTTCACACATGAACGCATTAATGAAATGTGTTATTGTTTTCCCTCACAGGACATTAACAATCTCGCTCACGCTGAGCCTCTGAAGCCCTGCAGTGCTGCTGAAAACCACTAGCTATCAAATGAACCCTCAGTTACGCCTCAGTAACTTTAAGTTCAAGTTTATCACCGAAGTGTCACTAATGTGAGGAGAAGATACAAGCCTCTAAGGTCTTTTGGGCCCAGCTTCAATTACCTTAAAGAGTAACAGGAGGCAATAGCTGCAAGGGAAAAATACACCATCATATAAATGAAATGCTGTCAAGACAAAATAGGAAAGATCTGGGTGTCAATGTGGTAATTTGTTTCTTGTTTCTACCCTTTGTCTCTGGACTGGTGGCTTGGATAATGAGGACAGGATTGCTTTTCTAGGGGATTTAAACACAAATAGTGTTGTTTCCTGATAGTGATTTTAAATATAAGAGACAATAAAAATTTCTTACGCAAACCATATTTAAAATTGCTTTTCAGTATCTTTAAGAATTATTTCCAGAGGAGCTGTGAAATGGCCACAGCAGGTTATGCAGCTTTTACATACAAGTTAGCTAAAGAAGGCTGCCAGTCTTCTGTTAGTCTGTGGTTGCTACAGCACTTTGTCAGCAGAAACATAGTGGTGGTGTTTTCACATCAGGAATAATGTCACTACCTTTTCTATAGGCCAAAGGAGAATAAAAATCAAGGTTTTTCCTGCATTCATATCCACTATAAGGATCAGCTTCTGAACTTGCATTAGAAGGTTTTGGGTTGTTTTTTTGTTTGCAAAGCCAGTGGATGAAGGTGTCCACTGTATTGTTAGACTTAAAAATCAGAAATCAGACTAACTGGTAACTTTAAATTCTCCTCTACGTAATTTTTTTTTTTTTTTGTAAAGTTCTGAACAGGATAAATACGGAAAAGTCTGGAATTTTATCTGGTGTTTCAGGTATGAAATCAGGAAGTTCTCTTATACTATAGTCAATCTTTGGCTCTCACTTTATTCTCAAGTAGGATAAAGGACTGCAGCGGTTCCGGCTCGG
>VWZP01007922.1:825139-921705 GCA_013396995.1 Dicaeum eximium | reverse complement strand
GCTCAGGGAGACACTCTTCACACTTCAGTTCTTTTGAGTTCTTGCAAATCACAATAAAGAATTGATTTTATAAACTAAATCTCAGTGACTGTTTCCGTCTTTCACATCTTTGGCTATGATATTGTAAAAGAAAATAGAAAGGAGCTGTTTGCGTGTTCACTCTGTTCTCTCATCTCCTCTTCCCAGTGTTTTCAGTATTGCCAGATTCAAAGCTGTGTTTCCAAAAAAGAGGTGAAAATGTGACAATGCCTTGGAAGAATTTAATTTGACTTTTTGGAGAGAGTATTGTTACTTTGTTGTGCACTGTTTAGTCACTTTGGTGGTGGAAAAGTGGGCCCAGAGAAGAAGAGAATTCTGCTCTCCTGATTCCTGCCACTCACTTTCACATCAGTGATTACAAATAACCTCTAAGGTAACAGAAAATCCAGCCCTTGAGAGGTATCTGTAGCTGTCTGAATAATGGCACTCGAACTAACCTCAGAGAAGCCATCAGGCAGGAGGTTTCAAAGGTTTTGACAGCTATGGCCCACTGCAATGGAGAGGGCTAGGCTTTATTTTCTGTCATAGTTGTTCTTCTAAAGCCTTTCTTTCACTACAGTGGTAGTTGCTCAGCCCTTATGGCTGGCTGACCACTGGCCTCTGAAATACTCTGTTGTGGGGAAATGAGAATGGGTTGTTTATCTCATGGGAAAAAGGCATGCAGGACACTGTACTGGCTTTTTATTTCCTCATGGATAGTGAAGTATTCATTGCAATCCCAGCCTTGGAAATCTGGTCTCCTGACCCAGTTATTTCCTTCAAATGCTGTGTGTAAAGAAAATTAATTATAAAACAAAGCACAAAAGTGGAACAGGATTATTTGATGCTGACCTGATTGGGCTCTTTTTTGCTGAAAAGTCTTTCCATCTTAGCCAGTGGAACAGCTTTACTTTTGTTGTTAAGCTTGACTCTTTGAGTTAAAGGGTTTTATGTTGCTGTTCTTTGCAAGTTTGTTTTTTCCTCTAAAAGAAGAAAATAGCTTTATCTTGTTGAAATCTTCATGTTCCAAAAAGCATCCAACAAAGTTTGGCAGTACTGGCCTGACAATCTGCATCTTGCTGTTGTCCAAGTCCTTGATCTCTACATGCAGCACTCCTGAGATACCCATGAGGAAAGCTGAGCACTCTGAACACAGAATGGTAGAAAATGAAGAGAAAAAGGAGAAAGCAGGGCCAAGGCAGAGAAGTGGGACTGAGATATCTGATTTTCATATTTACTTTAAATTTCAGATATAGCTGAAGAAGACAACTGCAATCAAGAAACCTGGAGCCAAACACTCCTAAACCTGACCTCGAAGTTTCTAAAATGGTTTTGCATGTTTTCAATTAATTTTAATTGTTCTGTTAAACATCAAGCGTGTTTTAACAAGAGATTGATCTCTCCACATAACTTCAGCTGTCTCTGCAGTGCAACATAGTACCTTCTGAAAAACAGTGAGAGTATTTAAAACACAAAGGAAATAGGTACAAGACCATCAGCCCAAAGGTACAGAGGGAACTAGCTGAAATTTCCAACACTGGACATCCAAATCTATCCTCTTGTATAATAATATTCCTCTTTATTTTATTTTTAATAACAGAGTTATAGGGCATTCCCCTCAACAGCCAATCCCTATGTTAAAGTTCCAAAAATACTTTGAGACAAAACAAATAGCACCAGTTTTGGCATCCATCTCTGCACACTCAAATCATTCCCTTACATACATGTCTTTCTCAATGTGTATGTGTCTTCTTATCTTTTCCATTCTCCTAAATTCCTCTCAGGACTTCTCGCCCACTTGTCCTACTGTCCATCTCCTTTTCTAGCCTCCTTGTTTTTAATTTTTAAATTCTCTCCTTTAAATTCCTTTCCTCACATCTACTTGCTTTGCATCTGAGATGGGGGAATGAGAGAAATGTGTTATCAATGTTATCAATGTGTTATCAATTAGTGAGCAGAAACAGATAGTCATAGTAAAAGAAAAAAATTTAAAACCTACTGCAAATATCTGTGGGACAGCTTTGCTGCCTGGAAGATTCATGCATTTCACTGGTTAAGAGCTCTAATTGCAATCCTGTGATGTCCCACTACTGTCACCTGAAAAAGTGATATCTCTTCTAACTGGATTTATCCTTGTGTGCAACCCTGCCTCTGGTAAAAGGGATTGTTTATAACCTCATTACCTGTAATTTTAGACGACTGCACTTGGAGCATTAATTCCAGTCTGGAAATTTGACTTTCCCTGTCATACCTTTTGTTATAATATGCACAAGAGTTTCAATGACAGTTAATAACAGCAACAAGGACTGTTACTAAACAAAATATCTTCCTTACTGGTTCCCTTCTTTATCCTAAATTTTCTAAGGTATCATGATTTAAACCTGATCAAATTCTCACATTTCATTATAATAACCTAATTTCTTTTATATTCACTCACTTGTATGAGTTTCATTATATATTTTTTTTAATGTTTGACAAAGTAATGAAGAATATGAAACCTACTTAGTTCAGATTACTCCTTCAGTACTGAATTTTGAACAATGTGTGTGTTGGAGACAAATATAAAATTAACTCTATGTATCATTTCTCAGCAGTCCAGAGGAACTCCTTTTTCAGTTTACACATCTTAAGAAAGATAACTGTCTTGAAAAGCAGCTTGTGGTGTCAGCAGGGTTTCCAAGGAGAAACTCTATTCTTTACAAGCTAGAGAACTATCTATACTGCACAACTATCTACACTGCCAGGACCCTGCTAAGCTGAAGCTAATGGAGCAGATAAAATCACAGGGTACACTGCCTGGATCTGCAGAGCTACCAGATCAGATCAGATCAGATCAAGAGAAGCACAGACATAATGCCAGAGCACCTGCATCCTAGCAAAGGGAATTTGTGTGCATGCAGCAAATACACTGATTAGATTGCTCTGCTTCTGGAGCTACCACTTGACTGCTAGCCCAGGAATTGTTGAATTGTGCTTATGTGCTGCTAACATGGTTTTGGAAGGAGTGACAAGATAGCTATAACACAGACCAAACAGTCCTAATTAAGGATGAGAACTAGGAATATTTGCTTAATTTTACTGCTGTGCTTGCTGCTGCCTGCTCTCATCATTATGACCTGGCATGTGGGATCCTCTAGTCCCTGGCCCACTTGTTAAGTGTGGCATTCATTTATTTAGCTCCTGGGGGTGATGAATAAGTAATGTTGAAGAGAAACTGCCAAAGCACTGTCACAGAGCCAAGGTGTATCCTAATGCTTCACTGCTCCAACAGCTGGGTGTGTGAGTGTCCAGGGCAGGGAACAGAATGTCAGTGTCTGCATCCTTCACTTCCTGCATTAGTAATGTGATCTAATGACCTTGCAGTCTAGACCTACTGTGGCACATCAGCCTTAACCGGTGGGTTTGTACTTTTAGTAGCTATCTGGACATATTCTAAAGAAGCAGAAAGAGACTGACATCCTTTGTTGGTGGTAGCAGCGCACAGAACTCCCATAGAGAAGAAAGATCCAAGCAAGAGCAGAACAAGTCCTGCCAAAATTCTATTACAAGGAAAGTCATACTGAAGTCTTTGTGCTATAATATTTTATGCACATATCAGAGGACTCAGTACCTATTCTGAAGAATGTGATTGTGATTTAGCAAGGTGTGTGATGAGAGAAGGGCAAGGGAAGTGGGGGGAGACATAAATGGGGAAAAAAAAAGGAAAAAAAAGGGGAAAACAGCAGAAAANAAAAAAAAAAACAAAAAAAAAAAAAGGCATGACTCCAAACCTGCAGGATCTGGTGATAATCCCTGTATTTTCACCCAGCTGGAGTGGCATCACCTTCTGTAACCACTAACTAATAATGAGTCATGACTGTTACTTCCATGTAGTGTGTTTGTGTTTATGCTATCAAAACACTGGACTGGCATAGAAAATTCTAATCTAGAACATATCCTTAATAAAGCACTCCCTTTAAGGTAATTAATAGGCAAGCAAGATCAAAACCAAATGAAGCCTCTGTTACTTTAACAGGAAAAAAGAGAGCTGTAGGATTGAATAAAACAGTCTGACCTTTGTCTCATTTGAATATGTTATCTTTAGTCTGTAAACCTGGGTGTCTTGAGAGAGTATTTGGTCTGTTCATGTCTGTAGTGACACTTTTAATTTTGTGATTGTTTGCAGGTTTTTTTTGGTTCCTCTTATTTCCTCTTTTTTTTTTTTTTTTTTTCATACTGTTGACAGTGTGTCCTGGAGGCACAGCTGCACAACAGGGCTATAAACTCTCAATGCCATTAGACATGACACATATTTTGATCAACTTTCTACATAACCCATAATTTCCTTGCACATTTTCGAGTATTAAGAAAGAAGAAAATCCTCTTCTTCACCTTGGAAACTGGTTAGAGATTCATTCTAAGATACTCCTTCCAAAAACTTAAGTCAGAACTTTGCCATATATATTAAAAAACATTCTTTCTCAGTACAGTGACTGCTGGAAATATCTTTTCTGATATGATCACAAAAAGGATTTTTTTCCTTTTGAAGACAATATCATGTTGATAGTATTAGACAGGCTGTGACTAACTAGTTAACACAGGATGTTCTGTCATTTCATCACTGAAGAAATGACGTATGTGTGATGATGTATGATATAAAAGTATGACCTGCTGTTTTCTGTGATATAATTTAATCTAATTTCTAGTACTTAGGGCCCCTAACAATACCATGCTATTCCAGTTTTTCCTCCTTTTTATCTATTATTCAATATCTCCTGTGGTTTGTTAATCACTGCAAAGTGTATGCAACAAATTTCATCAGAGCACCAGATTACAGAGCCAATATTATTGGTGAAAATATTTACCCAGATAAGTCAGAAGACAGATCAAGGAAAACTCCACTAGCCATTTCTTTCTATACCTTTTCTTTCAGCAAAATGTTCTTTGCTGTTTTTACATAGTGCTTAATGAGCTGAGATCAAGCTAACAGATCAGTTGTCTGAATCACACCACTACTCCCTTTTTATATAGAAAATATAAATAACCTATTCTCAAATCTCATGGAACCATTTAAGACTAGAATGGATAGCTTTTTAAATAACCTTGCCACCAGCCTGGGATCAACTATTTTCCTGTTGAATATGCAGTTTCTACACATCTATTCTTTCATACTAACAGTCTTGCCCGTACTGCGCTTTTCATGAGAGTGTGTATGTAGAACAAAGAGTGACATTTTACTGACTGTTTACTGATACTCATATATCAGTTATCTTTAGTCTATACTGTCCTTATACATAGCAGCACCACTTGTTTCATGTATAAGTCTTTATTTATACAAGTAAGCAACATTTTTCCATTTATTTTTGGAAACACTGCACATTAATGTTTTCCAACTCATTTTCTACTTTCATTTTTGGATTTCCAAAGCAGAACTTTCTTTTCTGGTCAAAGCTTTCCTCCTCATAAAATTCTGATTCCCAGTATTCTTGGGATTTTTCTCTTTGAAGGTCATCTTTTTGGATTTTTCCCCTTGATTGGGATGGAATTGATCCAGTTTGGATATGGGCAATCTAAACTCATCAAAAGCAATTGTGTTGGGTAAGGTACCACAGGAGTAGGTACGGAAGGGAAGTAACAGTTGTCTTACTTCCACGAGTAAATAACTTTTCATTTTTTAAATACAAAAAAATCCTTTCTATTCAGTATCTTATATGCCTGTGCTTCAGCAAATTTATCTCTCAAAATTTGTCCTATTAAACTAAATAATTAAGGACTTCAATTTAAAATAATTTCACTAATGATCAGTATAAGCAGTTATTTGATTCTTTTATAATAGCCATATGAAAACAAACTGTAACCAGAAGGAATTGTTATTGTTTTAGGGGCTTGTGGTAAAAAATAAAAATCTCTTGTTCATCAGATTAAGAATTCTAGAACAAGCTAATATTTAGGTCCTGTTGCTCTTTTCAATGGGGAATGTACTCTGACATTTTGGGCAGTGTCTGCCTCTAACCAAGATTCAAAATTACAGAATCTCTTCCCAACTCTTATAGCCAAGTATCTATTTTGTAAGTTTTTCCTTTGGTGTTTTCGTTTGGGGTTTTTTTTGGGGTTTTGTTGTTGTTGTTGTTGTTGTTGTTGTTGTTTTTTTGTTGGGGGGGCGGCGGGGTGGGTGTTTTTTTTTTTCTGTTGTTTCTTTGAATTTTTTTTTAATTAAAGGAGATTCTGGTAAAGCAGTATGGAAGAAATGAAATAATAAAATACTTTCTGACAACACAGAGTGCAAGGAAAAGAAGGGAGGGACATGACATGTTTCCCCTTACCCTTTTCCTTGAATATACTGGCTTTTAGGGTGCTCTGGCACATTGCTTCTCCAGCCTGAGGAGGCAGGAGTCCAGAGCTGCCCAGAGCTGTCAGCACGCGATCTTGCATTAAGAAGGATGCAATAACTTTCCTAAGCTTTCTAAAAACCTTTGTGTACAGTGCAGTTAAGGGAAATCAGCACCTAAGTTTCCAATTCATTGGAAACAATGAAATGCAGAGTAGCATTTGTTCCCTCTCTGGTTCAAACAGCTCACCTTGCTATACTGCAAAAAGCATCAGTGTGCTTAATAAAAATTTTATAGCACTCTGGTTAATTGCTAATATAAAACTTTCTGGGGGAGAAAGTTTGCATCTTGTTGTCTGTGGTAGCATTCTTTGAGGCGTGGAGAATGAGGTTGAAGGTGCTGGTACTATGATCTCCTTTTCACCTGCTTTTCCTTCCTTCAGCTTCTAAAATAAATCTTCTGAAGTAGCAACCAGAGGACATTTGAAGGAGGTAGCTGCATGCTGAGAAAGCATGGCTGACTGTGCTATATCTGTCATTTTGACTTTTCTACAGGACTTTTGATAATAGTACAGAAAGAAGGATCTGTACAGTTTATAAGGCTAAGTAATTCTGGGCAATGGCATAAGCGAATCTTCTGTGCATATTGCAAAGAGACAAGGAAGCTGACATGTCTAAAATGCCATCACTAGGGAAAAAAACACACCCAAGGTACTCTCTGTTCTCTAAAGCATGTACTGCATTTTGCTCAAAGGCATTTTTCTCAACTCTGCCTGAGATGAATCGCAACAAAGAAAAACATCAGCCCGCTGTTCTTTCACCAAATACAACTATTAATGGTATAATGATCTCTCAGTCATGAAGACTTTTCCATTACAACTCAAGCATCTTTTCTGAATGTAAGTGTATCAAAGGCCGGCAAGTTCATAAAAGACTCATTTTATAAATGTCAAATTCTACTTCTTTTATGCCAAGGTTTCTGGGAAACATATAAAGAAATGAAGATATTAATACATTTAATGTGTCTCCAGACTGCTCTGTGGAGCTGACCAAGTTACAAGGTATTGGATTTTGTTCAATGGCTGTAAGAAACATCCTAGGAAACAGAATGAAGACATATTGGCTTAGATTAACATAGAAATTACTAGATTTTAAAAGAAAATAGACAAAATACCCTTCTGTATAGTGTAAGAATGTTCCTTTTGACACCTATGTTGAAGATAGTGTGTAATTTCTTGACTCATTTTTCATATAAACTTGAAAAATGTGTTTGTTTTTATAGAAAAAATATTTTTCATGT
Organism: Dicaeum eximium; assembly: GCA_013396995.1. Classification (NCBI taxonomy): domain Eukaryota; kingdom Metazoa; phylum Chordata; class Aves; order Passeriformes; family Dicaeidae; genus Dicaeum; species Dicaeum eximium. The sequence goes on along the minus strand of VWZP01007922.1, from coordinate 914,080 downwards.
TTTTGAGAAGCTGCAGAAAAGAAGAGACAATTTGGTCAACTTTTTTTTATTTTCAAAGTGCATTTGTAATTCCTACTGTAATTCCTCTAGATTCCTGTAATTTCTGTAATTCCTGTAAAATAAGTGTATTTTTTGGTTGTTAGTTTTAGATTCTTAATTTTTTTTTCTGTTTAGGGTGATAACACAATTTTACTATTTAATAGACAACTTCAGGAAGTGTTCTAGTTCAGAAGGAGAAAATACAGTTAGGATCTTGTCTCAGACTTGTAGTTCAACATGAGCCCAAGACAGCTGAGCTCTTTCCATCAAATCAGTGCCTGTAGATCAGCAACATCCCGTAACAAACCAGTGAGATAATCCAGAACATGCAGAAGACTTGGAGCCGGCCTGGGGAACCATAGATCAGATGATAAGTACATTTGTAGTAAATACATATCCTCCTTCTTAACTGAGTGCTAGTGAAATTAAAATGGTGGGTTTGAAATGAAAAAATAATAAACCCCAAGTGTTTGCAGCTAGGTGGTGCCATAGGGTTATGCAATCCCAATCAAATTAGGGATGCTTTATAAGAGGACTTCCATTCTACACATGATGGTGTATGAAAGCAGGCTGTGATCTAGGAGTGAGAAACTGCTTCAGAGGGTGGGTTTTGCTGTCTCTAGTACTGCAGGAAAAGTAGTCACTTCAGAATTTTTTCATGTGTCCTGACACCCTTAAATCAAATAGAAACTACAATACCCTTTTGTGGAGCACCAGAATTTAGGTAGTAAAGTGTTCCTTACATATACTGAAATTCTGTATGAGCTTTTCATCAAACTTGTGCATACAGGAGCTAAATATGAAATAACATCTACCAAAACCCCATGACACTTAGACTGGAGTTGAACAATACAAAATTCTAGGAGAAATTACAAACACCTATAATTCAATTTAATGCTTGGTGTCTTTAGCTAGTAGTATACATGGAAGTACATGCCCTAGTGATACCCTCCTAAATATTATATTCAAATTTTATTATTTACCCTTAAATAGTAATCCACTTATTTCCTTTACTTTTCCTTGACTCCCCTAAACACCTCAAAAATAGCAAGTATTTTGTTATGAAACTCCCACAGAAATCTTACATAGCTGGGGGAAATGACAAGCTAATACATTCATAAGACTTATTTTCCAGATGGCATACATTCAGACCACTCAAGCTTCACAGAACTAATTTAGATTAATCTTTCCTGTGCTTCCTAACAATGTAGATTTTTGAGGTCAACATCTATTTTTCACATTACTGTGTGGCACAGTATAAATGGTACAGACTGCACATGCATTATCACTACAGGAATGCATTTGACAGAGCATCAGAACTGTGTGCTCACTAGCTTGAACCCAATAGCACACAATTAGTGCAATGTAGCATTCAGCTGAAGCAGGCAATGTGGTTTTCTTGAATCTCTTTCCATAACACATGCATCTGTCTAGAAGTCTGGTTCATTTTGCCTGTTGCTCCAGTGCTTACTACAGTTCACATGGGCACAGTGCCTTTGGAAGTTGTGCATTAACAGACTAGGAAAGGGGACTCCATCTGAACTGAGACTTGTCTGCAATTTAGGTGCTGAAAGATTCAGTGACCTATTGAGACCATCTGACTTCAAGTGCTACCTGAAAATTATGCCCCTGTTTTGTGCCACAAGAAGGACCTTTATAGTGTCTAACCTTGCAATCACTGAATGGATTAAAATCTTTGAGTGCCCCCTGCACTTGAAGAGGGGAACCATTACTCACAACTGAATTTCTTGGCTGAGTTGCCTTTCTGCTAGTTTATGCATTTCATTTTCTTCTTATGATGGAGAGCTGTGTTCTTTCCTCCTCTTTCTACTTCTTTTACCATCCTCTTCCCTTTGAATCACCACACCATGTGGAACTGTATCATCAGCAGAAAAACAATTCAGCTTACTTCAGGTGATCCATCCTTCAGTGTTCAGTATACTCTTTACAGTTCAATAAGTACAAGTCATATAAGTTACAGTAAGAGGGCTGTTCTGTTTAGTCTGTGCTCTTTGCTTATTTGTGCCTTGATTATACAGTTCTTACAGTGACATTTTCAGTAAAAATGTGTACAGAGCAATTGTATGGAAAATTGTTACCTACTGCTTATCCGTATTGTGTCTTGTTTATTTTTATGCTGTTACCAGTCAAAACTCACCAAATGTACAGAAATGACTAATGCCATGAGAAACTCCATTATTATTATCATCACAGGGGACCTTAGCCAGACAGGTTAGCAGTAGGAATGAGGAAGGTTTCCATTAATACTTCTCGTAATCACACTTGCAAGCTAATGTGCAATATTCAGGTACCCTGATGCCTTACCCTGAGAAGGCTCAATCCAGTGGCTTTTATCTCTGGAGATGTATACAAACCTGGGAATGCAGCCCTTCAAGTGTCTCAGCATGATGGGATGTGCATCTGTGGGCTGTGACAAGCTGCCCTGCCCCTCCTTTCTGTAGGAACTCAAAAATTATTTCAGCCACAGCCAGAACACACACTTCAGTGCTGTGCTAGCATCCTGCTGGGCACTCTTACAAAAACATCCATCTTTGAGGTGGCAGGCAGATGAAGCGTCGAGCAGAGCATGTATTGAGCCCTTCTCTGAGCTTCTTCGTCACAGTGTAGCCACCAGAGGATGATGCTCTTTTTCTCAGCAGGACTATTTTTCACTGTCATCACATAGCCAGGCTGGTCAGATGGCTGGGTCATTGGTTATGCCAGGTTTTTCATAAGACAGTGCTTTCCATGAGCTTTTGCCAGCTGATTTGAAGGAGTTAACTGTATATGCAAGGCTGTCGGTACAGAGTAAGTCAGTTCAAGGTGCTCAAGAACAAATGGACTACGTGGGCTACTTTCTTTTGTTTTCTCTTGCAAAGAAAAAAAAATGAAAAAGACGAAAAAACATCAGGGAAATCTGGTGGTTGGCAATGTGCCCTGTAAATTACCTTCCTTGCTTCTCTAAGTATGACATTAGATTAATTTTAACTCATTTTAATGGACCTGGCCAAATGCATTGAGCCATTTCGGCCTAAAAGTACTCAATTTCCCTGTAGTGCAAATGTCTGGGATATCTCTAAATATTAGTAAACCTTCAGAGACAACTTGCAGGTACCCAATAGCACATACACTGTTGCTATAAATAATGATACAAAGACTGGTTGGAAAGTACATCCCTTAAATAAATCAAAAGCAGTCCATATGTCTGAATGACAGATACTGTTTTTCTCCAGCATTAAAACTTCAAGGCATAACAAACATAACTTGCCTCACTCGCTACAGCTTTTAGGATTATCACACTCTGCACAGCATAAGCAGATTTGACACTCAAGAGTTCCTTTGTATCACATCTTGCCCACAACACAGAAGTGTCTGTCAAGATGACCAAGGCACTTTTTCTAAAAAGTAAATTAACTGAAGGCAGAACTCCTTGGCCTCTATTTCTAGGCAGCAGGAATACAGTAATAAGCAGCAACAAATTGTTGCACATCATGTCATACCTGTTATATCCTCCTTGGCCCACAAGGACAAATACTTGAAATCAGCGGTAATGGAGTAATTGAAAGACTTTCAGGGAATGGCTGCTAAGAAGGTAGAATCAGTTTCACATCTATAGTGTTTCATAAGACCAACAAAACCCTGCCAAAGGCAGTTTTTTCTTGAAGGAGGGTATGCAAACCCACAAAAACAAAACAGAAGAACTACCCCAAAGAAGCAGGTATGGAAAAGCTAACAGTTGCTTACATGATAGGATTTGTAAAAAAAGTGACAACTGTTTAATTTGTACAGAGAGCCAGCTTTTCTGCCTCCTCTAGAATACTTCTGGAGCAGCCGCAAACATTCTTTTGTCTTTCTGGCACACCTATTGAGAAGCTATGAAGTTATTTCTCTTAAAAAAGAGATTTGTATTTAGTATTTTTCCTCCTACTAAAGCTCTGGGTTTCCAATGGACTATACAAAAACATCAGGGAATTTTAAACACACATTTTATAAACACATTTGGAAGTTCCCTCCATATATGTTTTTTTTAATTTTGACTTTATCTCTGCTACCCCAGTGCAAGAATTTTCTCTACCATCATGTGAGAGCTGAAAATTGTTTTTTACCTTTCCATCTTATCAGGTGAAAAAAAAATCTCCTCATCTCCTTGCCTTCCTGGCTTTTAATTTCTGCACCCTTCTACCCAATTTAAATTCCATAAAGCACTTGAAATCACATTTACATCAAAGACACACCACAGGATACCTCTGTATTGTGTTCATGTTCTGCTCATTCATCAAATACTCGCCCACTCGATTTGGAACATACACTATTGAGTTTCTCCTTCCTTTCAAAACATTAGGAGTTAAAGAAAGAGAACCTGCTTTTTAAAGTCCAACTGTTTGTGTGTTTTCAACAAGACACTTCACATTACTTGGATGGTTTCTCCTGTTTACCAGGAAGGTTTGCATCAACTGGAAATGGAAAGAACATCATGCTCCGATGGATTGAGAGGGTGACAAAAATTGAAAGAGATATAGGAGCTTTTCAAAGACAGTAATAAATGGACCCTTCTACCTCTATAATTTGAATGACTCTGTTAGAAGGCTAACGTGTTTTCTGTGCCCAAGCCCTGATTAGAATTTTATTTTAAAGGGAAAAACAATAATCAGGTCTGAATGGTCCTTGCTGGTTTTTTTTCCCTTTCCTCCCCCTACAGACTCTAAGAAAGTCATTTTCAGCATTACATATTTGTATATGGCCTTCCCTTCTGCCCCCACATTTACATCATGCTATGTTAAATTCCCTGGGATCTGTACACCCTAGAAGTGCAATAAGAAGTCAATGTTTTATTTATAAGTGTGGCAAATGCATATACCATTCTATTATCTCAGCTGGGCTAGTTAATTTCATTTTACCTCATTTCCTATGTAACTCTGAAGTTTTGTTTCCATCTACCCTCCAATTTTAGCAGCTGCCTCTAATCACATCCTCTTTTGCTCCAAATTTCCTGTGGATACATAGGAGTCTATAAGAAGCTTATTAGAAGCAGTTGTTTGTGTTCCTACTAACATTCATTTTTTGACAGAATTCTGGTCAGTGTGCTTAAGCTTTGTACTGCATGGACGTTTACAAGTTACCTTCTGGTGCATCTTCCATCCTTGTCTTGCAGTACTTTATTATTCAAGTCCAGGGATTTCTCTCTGCCTCAATTGTAATTTGCATTTTTCTGTTATTTATGCAGTAAAAGTAACTCCTGTCATCTGACTGAAACAATCCATAAACTGTTTTAACCTTCCCCTCCTGTAGACTACAATTTTCATCTCCATTTTAGAGGTGGAGAATATCAGCAGAATGGAGAGTAGAGGATTGCCCCTATAAACCCTTGGGAGGAAGCTCGTGTGACCAAATGCATTGATCATGATCCTGTTTTCTTCAGAAGAGAAACATGGACCATCAAGAAGACAGTACACAGAATTTGCTGATTTTTAAAGAAAAGATTTTCAGTGAACTGCTGTCAGTAATGAAATGATCAACAAAAGAGTCAGTAGAAATGAGAACTGCAAGTAAGGGAAAGGAAAACCCTGCTAATGGCCAGGCTTATTTCAGTTTAATAGAAGAATGGCACAAGAAATTACTAGCTGACATGACAGAATAGGATGAGAGTATTTCAGATTGAGACAGAAAACAAGAAGTACAAATCAGAGTACAATAATTTAAATATATAAAAGCAATCTGTAAGCCAATAATCAGAAGGAAGAGAAAATACTCATCTTAGGTGGTCAGAAATGGGATATATGATAAGATCATACATACATTTGTAAATTCAGAGTATTTCCTTATTTCTATGTTAATACACCTGATCTTTTCCTTACTTTTTGCCTCTAGATAAATGGCTGACACTTGCAAAAACGTACAAGAGAGAATGTATTTCACTGTCAAGTATTCTAGGAGTCACCATTAGCTGACTTAAAATTCCCCTGTCAAAGCAGATCCTCACCCAACACAACTTGAAATGAGTCTCTGTAGAGTCATTTGCTGCATTTGTAACTTACACTGTTACCTGTTACCACAATATTCAGGCTGAAAATGTGTGATGAAATATTTCAGTCTGGTGTCCCTAATCCATGTAATTCAGAGACAAAATAAATTGAAAGAATGGAGCAGGGAAAAATATTTTTAGCTGCATACCATTTATTGTGTTCTATACTAATCACTCCCTGCCTTTGTTAAGTAACTCATTTTTAACACTGTGCTGTTGCAGTCATGCTGCTTCGTGCTGTATGTGGCCAGGATCTCACTTGTGTTAGTCATGGAATCCCAGAGAGTGGAAGTGACTGAAACTCGACAACCTTCTCCATGTAAAATAAACATTTATTAATGTACCCAAATATGCAATAAGAGAGGGGACAAGCTTGATTCTGATGCAAATTTAATGAAATCAAGAAATTATGCCTGTGCAAAACCAGCATGCAGCCAGAAAAGGAGCTCAGAGCACTCACTAACTGATTATTTCCTCATGAGATCAAAGTTCCAGAGTACACTGCACTGCTATTTGGTGACCTTTTGGGCCAGATTCCACTCCAGGGTAAATTTAGGGGTGTCAGAAGGATTTGACACAACTTGCGATGATGGGAATGCAGATTTGCTGACTAATACAGCTTCTACATCAGGTTGTACTGCTTATTGATGTTGAAGAGAACCCACAGGACTCTTTTTAATCTATCCCTAGAGTGTGTGGATGTGTGTGCAACAAACCAAAAACATTCCAACCACCAACTCTCATGCAAATCCAGCTGGCTGGAAACCATCTTAAGATTGTTTGGCTTCTCCTTTAAACCACTGATGAAGCAAATTTCACATTTCTAGACTACCTAATGTACCACATTATTAGTCTGTATCATAGTATGCAGCTCCTTATATTCAATCTAAATCTTCACTAAAATGAAAGAAATTTTTTCTCATTTTCCTGTTGTGTACAGAGAGAATACTTTATTAATTTTAAAGTTATTATCTCTCTATTTTTCTAAAGGATGAAAACAAATATAAATTTTAAAAATATTTCCTTATAGTTATTTTCTCAACCTGAAAGAGTTTTATTTTGCCTCCTTTATTCTCTTCATCACAACTACCTTATTTAAGATTATCAATGATTATTTTTGTGATTGCAGGTAACATGTTGATTGAATATCATATTTGTTATGAACAACAAAAAAAGGACTTGATTCACTTCCTCTGCCTGTGGTCAGCAGGATTACAAACAGAATGGGGCAATTTTTTCTCAGAAAGGAAGAAGGCAGCAGAAGAATTAGAACAGGGATGAAAACACTGTGCTATACTTAAAAGCTGTATTCCAAAAATATCTATTATGAAGAGTCACAAGGCACATGTAAAAGATAACCTGATTTTAATCTCAGTGGCTTTCAGTTCCCTCAAAGTATTGGGAATGCATCTATTGGTATGGTCTGACAATGCAGTATCCATCTATTTTTGCAGTTGTGTGATCAGATGTGTGCTGAAGACCTTGGCTGTGCTGTTTACTTATTTGACCTGTTAGGTGGTCTCCATTACACACTGGAGAGATTTTTCTGAAGGAAGGCCTCTCCTTCACAGACAAACCTGCTACAAAACCTACATACAAGTAAAAAACAAGAATTAAACCTTTTTTCCCATTATCTCTAAAGTGTACAGGCCCTTGCTGTTAGAACTAAGAGATAATTTTTAACTTGGGCTATTAAAGTTATCTTGGGGACTAGGAATCCTTGTAGTTAGAAGGATTGACATCCTTCCACAGCCATGGGGATAAAGTCTGATTTAAAAACTTAAAGTCTAAGATTTTTTCTCTCTTAGCTTGTTCACTGCATGAAGAAAAACACGTATTTTTTTCTGGATTCTGACCAGGATATAGCTTTTCCCAACACCTATAATGGAATTTTAAAAATCCTTGGATTTTTGTCATAGGTTACTCGCACATGCACAGGGAATTTCAGGTTTATATATAAGCAGATGATATTGAAGACAGGATGATATTAGTACAAGCACAGGCAAGCCAGCTGGCTTTGCTTTATCTGAATTATGGTGATGTAGCTACCCTCAGAGTTTGTTGTCTTTCACATAAAGCAGGATTGGCCTTGAGAAATTGGCCTGTTTATCTCACAAGATAACAATGCTTTGAATTTCCATACAGACCCGCTTCTGAGGCATTCAGAGAGCTTTACAAATGTTAATCCATTAAGTATCAATGTAAGGCCTTCCCTGAGGCAGGTGTTAATTACCTCCATTTCACAGAGCTCAAGCAAGAGAGGCAAGGAGACATCCAGCCACCTTCCTTATTTGTAAGGTAACACAGCAAATCAGAGTACAATCAGAGAGAGAATAAAAGAGTTTTGACACTCTCGGGTCTGCTGCAAAGCTCTCGCCCTTTCACCAGTTTCGATGATTTTTGTCTTTAAAAAGATGACGGGGATGAACTGGTTAGATTTTGGCATGAGGTTACAGAGAGGAACTGGACAGTCTTGCCTCATGGATTAAGTCAGACTGCTACCCTGAATGTTATTAAGGCTGTGGGGCTGAAAGGAGAAAAAAGGGGGGAAAAAGGAAGAAAATTTAGAAAATAATTATCTACATAATTTCCCTCATAGACGATGTAGGACTAGGCCTCTATTCTTCACCTGAAGCAAGTAGGACATATGTTTGGAGTCCATTCACCCGACAACGAGACTGCCATCAAGAAACAATGGCAACCATCGAACCTCTGCTGTGACCACCTTCTAGAGCAATCTCTTTTGATGTAGTTGTACACCAATATTATGATCCCTTTCCTACAATTCCACTTTCCCCGTGCTATTATCAGGAGGTTCATATGCTCCAGAGAAAGGAAAAAAATATCAGAAGCTGACACATCATGCAGTTTATGTTTTTACAAGAAAGAAAACAACACAGTTTTAATGAAGAGATGAGTCTTGCTTATCCTTTCCTAATAGACCCATTGTGAGGTTCTTTTTCTTCAGTGTCTGTTTCCACAATCTTGTGGAAAAGTAGATACACACATGTGCAAACAACTTTCTTTTTTCATCCAAGGAGTAAGAAATTGCCCTACAGAGCACCTTTGAGCCCTGTGTATTATTTCACAGAAAGATCACATCACTGACTTATCTGCTCCAAGAACAAAGTGCTCTAATTGCTTTTAATAAAGTGTCTCTGTTAGAATTAGCCATCACTACTCACCTTTAATCTGCTTACCTTTTCCAGGCTATTCGTCTATGAGACACCTTGTCCCTGAACCACCATTTAAATATTTTTACTTTGGCAACCACCAAATAGCACAGTATTTGTATGTTGCTGGAAAAGCAATGGCCAGCAGCATTCCGTGGGGTAGCTGGAACCCAAAGTACACCAGCCATGGCTTCCTTTACATGGAAATGTGTTCTGTCAGTGCACAATGCATTTCCCAAGGGCCTCCAAATATATTTACATATTCAGCTGTTCACTGTCTGAAAGGCACATTGATCATACACTTGTCTTTCCTGTTAGTTTTAGAGGACTTCTGATACACAAATGCAATTTTGGAAAACTCTGCATATACATGGAACTCTAACCTTGTTCATGTGAACTACAGGCATCTCATTTTTGCTGGTGTTACTGAATTCATTGTAAATCTCTCCAGTGGCTGACAGCTTCCCTGCTAGTTGCTATGCATTATTTTGATGATCAGTTCAGCCCAGGTCTGCAATATATGTCAGGGGGCTGCTGAGAAAAATAGCATATAATCAAGAAACTGAAGTGTGCTGTAATAGAGACACAAGACGTCTGAACCAAGATTCTGTGTACCTCAACCATTTTGCCACTTTCTAATTTTGCACTGTGAAGGTGCAATTCTAATAAAATGCTTTTCACTTCTAATAGTGTGGAGTCTAATTTAAAATCAAGGGAGAAATGTACTTGTTGCTTTCTCAGCTACGGCATTTAAGTCAGAGAGCCCATGCTTTATTTTGTACTACATTAAAACACAAGGCAACATTTCAAGGTTGGGGACATGACGGACATAGAAACAGCAATTGGTTTCCACTTATTTGTCCTCCCTGCTCATTCTGTTCTATTTCTTTGCACTAAAATATCCGTTTCTACATAGGAATTGCCTTTCCTTTCACCTCAGTTTCTTTCAGAATTTTAATTTGTACTCGAGGCTCTCTTTCATATATTTACTCAATGCTTGGCACAAAGCTCTGATCTCAGCTGGGCCCTCTGGAAATTTAAATTTTAACTGTTGCCTGCAAGATGCAGAGTTTAGAAAGAGGCCCCTTGTAGTCTAGCTCTAGGCCAAACATTACCCATAAAACAGTAGATGATAGTCTTCAAAATGATCACAGTTAGCCAAGCTGTTTACACTTATATGGACAAAAATAAAGATTTGAATGATATGTGTGTGACTGTGGCAGCTACATTTAATCTCCTGTGCTGCTGTACTCAGAGGGACAGTTCTTGTGGGAGTAAGCAGCATTTTCATATTGTAAACACTCAATTTTTAATATGTGCCATTAATAATACGAGGAAAATGGGGGCATGTCTTTGTATCTCATTCTTGGCTTTGTATTCCATTAATCACAAGGGTAGTCATTTTTACTGCTCCATTAGGAAAGGCCTGCTTAATCACTGTTTGTGAATGGATGCAGAGAGCAAACGATCACATCCCTGCATTCCCCCAGCCTGCCTGGTTCCTATCGGCATCGTCTAATGATGGTAATGAGGGCTGGGCAGCGAGGCATGCAGAGACACTGAACCTGTGTGCCTGAGTCCCAAGGGCTGGCCGGGCTCAGAACAGGTGGCAGCGCTCCCCCGCAGCATTCCTCATCGCCTTCTCCCTTGCGCTATCTTCATCCCCGAGCCTCTGGCATGCAGATGCAGTTTTCCCAGTGAACCACTAGATGCCCGGAGATCTCTTTGGTTCAACATTTGTTTCAACAGCCAAAGCTGTTACTAGGGTGAGGAAAGGAACAGCATCTCAGCTAAGCCATCAGAACAACAGCGTGTTCACTGCTGGGGAATATTTGCCAGAGTAAAGTAATATCTGCCTTATAAATCTATTCAGTTCAAGCACTGAAAAGGAAAGCAGTATACAACTTAGGGAATTTATCAATATCTCTGTTGAAAGAAGTTAGATGGCTCCCTGGGGCCATGCTGAAAGATGCCAAGAAATTAATATTACAGAGATGGAAATCTCTCAATTGCCCCAAATAATAGGCAGTTCAGCAGAAATATAGAATTTCTGGTAAAGATATCCTCAGAAGAGCCAAGCACAGTAAAAAGGAGTTAATACAGTCAAATTCTGGTATTATTGCACAGTGGTATAAGCTAAAGTAATGCCACTAATCTCAGTGAAGTTATTCATGCTTACATCAGTGTTAAATGAAAGCAGAATATGACTCTTGAAGTACTAGACTTGTGCTGGATGAAAGCTTAAGCCCTCAAGGCATGGAGCACTTAAGTACATGCTGGCCTTTAATTCTGTGCAGGGAGACCCTTGCTGACTAAGGCAGGGCACCCTCTACTTTAGCAAGGATAAGCTTCTCTGTGCCGTGGCCAAGCCCTTCACCAGGCAGCAGCAGCACAGAGGGTGGAGGGGCTGTGATTCCCTGAGCCTGCCTTGCCAGCTGAGGTGATCAGTAGCTACCATGCAGCATGCTGGCCCTGCTGCTGAGACAGAGCTGAGTTATATATCTACTTTTTTAAAAGCATTAATTTATCCCCAGTCTACACAATGGCCACTTTGGGATAGATTTTAGTGAGGTAAGGATCTGAAGTCTGTAATTTCTCAAGAGATTTAAAGATGGTAGATGAGTATTTGTCATTTGTCATCCTCATCCTAGGTTAGAGGGTTCTCTCTGAAGTAGTGTGAGCTGACAGAGGTCCCTTGACTTGTCTTAGCTTTCTCATGATCTGGGCACTCTGTTTAATGAAGGAGCATTTATCTCCCATAATATAGGTGCTTTTACCCAACCCATTTCAGTAGTTTCCACACAGTAAGACAGTGTTAAGTGACCCATTTTCTAAAAAGTGGGTCTTGCAGTGATCAATTCTGCTGCCCAAAGATACCCAGCAAATTAATACCAGAGGTGGAAAACCAGCAAAACTCTCAGGACTCCTTAACTTTTTGCTTTGAGTGCTACATGACCCTGCTAAATTAGTACTCCTGCAAAAGATTGCCTCATTTTATTCTCTGAGTTCTCTGAAGAGCTCTGTGAAACAGCTTGGGTGATCTTCACTACACAAGAAAACTCTTCTGGTAAAATAGGTAAAACTGTTCTCAATGGAACAGATATTCCTCATTTCTACAAAAGCAATCATCATATTATAGGAAGAAACTTTGTCTCCTATTTCAAACAAGAACGATGAAATAGACTTAGGTGTGCCAAGCTTTAAGGCACCACCTCTCCTCCTCTCTCTTTTTTTCTGAAATTAGGATGCATTTGCTCCAGGCTGCAGCTTCAGGGGCTTGTAACACCTCACTTCTCTAGGAGACTTCAACAATAAATACAAAGTGGTTTTCTGAATTAGCTAAAAGAGAAGAAACTCAGCTAGGTACAGCATTGTATACATCACATATACATGGTCTGCTCACTCTTTTTTTTTTTGTTTCTTTTTGTTGTTGTTTTTGTTTCTAAATTACTCACCTCCCACAGAAGTTTAAGGGAGTTACAAGGCAGAGCAACTTCATGCTCAAATATCAGCACCCTAGAGAAGACACTGTTCTGTAAGTGGAACCATCAGCAAGAGCCACAAATAGTCTTTGAAGTCCCAAACTCCCTCTACCTTTTATCTAAAGGATTACCTCTGATTAGAATTACTGCAGTAAAATCTTAGGCAGTTCTAACCAAGAAAATCAAATAAAAACTCGCCTTTTTTCTGCCCCCCTTCACCCACATGGCACTGTAGAAAATCATATTGCCATTCTCAAATAAACCATGTAGCAAAACCCATTACTGCTTGTGGAAGACCCTAATGGCTCTGATGAGCAGAGACCCTGCTAACTCAGGTGTTGCTTCTTTGGGATTTCATTTGACTATGGACACCTGATTTTGTAAGAGCAAAAGCAAAAAGGTGGATTATTTCAGAGACAGAGTGTTTTTCCTGCATCAAAAAAACAAAGCTACCAGAAGCGAAAAGAGGCAAATTTGGTTTTATGCTCTTTACCACTAGGAAGAAAAGTTTGGGTTTTTTTATTATAGCTCTTTCCTTGTGAAATGAGTCGTCAATATTTATAGATTTTCACTTTCAGAGAAGGAGATGAATCCTTAGACACTCATAGGTATTAATATCAGAATGAGCTGTAATAGTTACTCTGTGTGGCTTTCTGTGCCCCAGAAGGTTTGGGCTTCTGCTCCAATGCAAGGCAATGCTGGAATCAGAGTAAGCTGTCATCTTGTGAACTGATTTTCTTTTTAAAGGTTTCACTCAGGCTTCAGCCATTGGCATTTAACTCATCCTAGAGCCTGTTGCATTGCCCCCTGATTGAGATCTGGTCAGGCAGAAGCCTTTCTCAGCTGTATTTTTTACACAGATCCATGCTTTCTTAAGGATGACTTGGTCAGTCTGGTATCAATAAACATGAGGACAGAGTCCAAGCTTTCATGTTGGTCGGGAATCACTGAGCAGGACTTCTTACCTGGAAAAAGAAGCATAAAGCACTGCTCTTATGTACATTTAATGTCCACAGTAATATACCCTGCATAAAGTATCTTAACCATGCCTGTTCCTTAGCCAAGCATGGCACAGTCATGATCCCTCATGTATGCCAAAGGCACAAAGGAGAGAGCGTTGCTGCATCTCTTTCTAGTGTCCCTACAAAAGGGAAGCAATTAATCTTTAAACAAGTGTAGGAAAAGCAGTCTTGAAGTGTCTAGAAACGCAGGTCCCAAATAGTCTCACAAAATGATTTTAAAGTGAGTACAAGAGGGTAGGATGAGGATAAATATGTTAAGAGGGAAGAGTTTAGCAGAAGAGCAAGAAAAGAGAGCTGTTAGGTTATGGGATAGTTACCAAGGGCTGTGATGGAGGCTCTGCTGTGTATGCCATCTGAAAAAGCAGACTGGACAGAGGGTTACTGCGTATACCCCAGGGAACCGTGCTGTCTTTGGAGGGAGCTTGGCTGTTACCTGGTTTATGGTCTGATTTCCTAAATGCTTCACATGGCTATTTCTAACACTGACTTTAGCAAGACTTGTAGGTGTTAAATTCTCCAGAAAAATAACAAGTTATTGCTTGTCAATGATCTCATTCGCATTTCTGTGTCCATGAACAATTTGTTGGATTTTTTTTAGTCTTGCAACATGCTTCATTACTTTACTTGGCTGTAGGAGATCACAGTACTCTTTGTGAATGGCTGCTGTCCCACTGGCTTTTGCTCATATCTGATGTAAAGTGCACCAACAGAAGCACCTGGTACCTCCTGGCTCATCTGTGTGGCATTGGAACCACCTCCTGCAGCTGCCTGGGGAAAGCAGGGCTGCCACGAGTGGAAGGGGTGGGTGCACTGCAGAGCCAAGCAGCCCCATGGAGCAGAGAGCAGCAGGGATGCTTTAGCTCTGCAACATTTGTTCTGCCTCTCCTGGGCAGGGGATGGCACATGCTGCAGGCATTGTGATGCCAGTTCTCTGGTTAAATATTTACGGTTCATTTACTAGAGAAACAAGAGAAACTGCAATTATGGTTTATAGGGAAAATTATTTTCCAGCATGCAGGTTAATTTTTAATTGGTCAGTTTTCTCCCACCCTTTTGTCTTCCACTAGCTATTGTCCATCTTGAACCTCCATTTTTTAATTCCCCTTTAATGTGCTTGAATGACAGAGAAGGATGGGAGAGGGAGTTAAAAACAATCTCACTAAACACTTGTTGCTTCTCTTTGGCAGCCTTGGTTTTACATAAACCTTCTGCAGCAGACCTCACAGCTTTAAGGACTCCCACTGTTTAGATATACCCACTGTGCCATGAACTCCTCTAAGTTTCAGGCTCCTCGTGGACTGAGCAGCATTACTTCCTACCTACATGGTAATAAAAAGAAAAAAAATCTGTGATACAGCCAATAAATAAAAAAAAAAAACATTACAAATAGGACGATTTGGGAGTTATTTAAAATATGAGCTGCTGGCGCCCTGCATGACAATATATACACACAGAGAGCAGGATTTATGATGGTTTGCTATGTACTTTAAATATCATGAAAACAGTCAATTTCATTCACTTTGTTACAGCCTAAATCTATCTTGGCAGTTCCTGTTACAGCCTAGTTCCTGTTGCAACACGAGTCACTGAAAATGGTACAGGCTGTTTAGTAAATGGATTTGGTAAGAGCTTCTAGTATGGACAGTGGTTCTTAGGTTTGTTTTGCCTTTTTTTTTTTTTTTTAGACTATCAGAGCTTTAGAATTAAGTTATTGTAAATTAAGGGACTGCATGGGCACTCATTTGTCTATGTATCCTAACATGTATGATTTTGCTTCTTCCTGCACAATGATATCTGAGCGGTTCTGTGGAGAAATGAACCCCCTATAAAATGTGCAGCATCTGCTGATCCTGCCTGAAACTAAATTAATTTTACCCTATCTTTCCTTTCTTGCTCCCTGTACCTCCCTCCCCTGAGATAGTGCTGTAAAGCAGATCTGCAGGCTGCACTACGCAGTAGGCAAAAAGGAAAGGCGCTGTTTGGGTGGTACCCAGGAAACATCTTGAAAAAGAATATTTAGTCTGAGCACCAGAAATATCTTCTGTCTGGTGAAATGTGGATTCAGCAGAGTCTCCAAGCACATCTTGAGGCCTAAAACTGCAGACTACTCAATGTCTTAACTCTGTGCAGCCCTCACAAAATAATTGCCAATTGAAAAGCAGAAACATTGGCTACTCCTTTTTTGCCTTTTTGGGCGCTTGACAAAAGTGAATCCTGTGCCCAAGTGATTCGTACAAGGGGCTTCACTCTAGTGTTTACAGACTGCACTCACAACAGTTTTCCTGACAGTGATAATTACACAGCACTCCTTCCAGAAAGTCACTGTCAAAAAGATGTAGGGCTCTGCAGAGTAAACCTCTAGGGAGTAGCTTGTGATGGGTTAGTTGCACTGATCCCCCTGGAAGCTTTAAAACACTTGTTGAGTAGACACAAGTATATTTCTGCATTAACCAGAGTGTCAGCTAGGAGAAAGCTTGTGAATCTACTCTCTGCAGCTGGATGGATCCATGCTGTGGTGCAGAGAGGCATGTCTCAAGTCAGCATGCCTCAACTGAACAACTTATCTGTCTTCTTCAGCATCTGTGATTTCTAGACGTCTTCTCTTTAACGTTCCATTTGGTGCCAGGAAGAGAAGAGGGCTGCTGTGGGTGTAAGGAAAGCATAGCAATCTTTCTAGCTTCTCTCTGCTACTTGACATTACAGATGGCTGAATCTGGTCTTCATAAACAGACCTGTACAGTCATTTGTTAGGTAAATCTACAGAGAGAGCAAAGCAACCCAGTAGGAAAGTCCTCACATACCCATCCAGAGGCATGCCAGCCAGATCTCTCTGAATGAGGATGACCATGGCCTGATCATTTTGGCAGTCCATTTAACACTGTTGTCTGTGATACAGGATTCTGCAATGAGTAATGTAAATGTCTGAAGGACGGACATTTGTAAACAACACATCTCTCAGGACAGCATCATCCCTATTCAGAACTGGTAATAAAGACGTTTAAGGGTTCTATGCCTCTTAATTTATGTAGGTTATCATGTCTGGTTATCAAGCATACAAATGTCCTCATCATCTATATAAATATCCAGTTCTTTCTTCAGTGATGATAAAATCTTGGGTTTCACAGATTTTCACAATGTAGCAGGTTTCATAGATTCACTTTAATTTCCTTTAAAATGTTTTTCTACAAGAAGTTATGGCCTTTAATGCATTGTGTGTCATTTTTTGATAAGATAGTTTCCCTGTATTAATCAAAAGTCCAGAGCATCTTCCAAGAGCTGCCAGTACAAAAGCAAATTTTCAGAATGCTTCTCCATCATAGATTCTCAGTTTAGGCCAGTGGAGTGCTGATCTAATGCCTGTGCAATTATTCTGTGAAATGAGTTTTTGGGAGACACTTAGTTAAGGCAGGAGAGCTCCAAGCAAAAATCAGGGCTTCAGTCCTATACTAAATTCCTGTATTGCTTGTGTTACTGAATTTATAGAAGGTGAAATACTCAACTTTTTCCACAGTACCAAAACTTCATTGCATTTTTAATTCAGATGTAGCATAGTGTTTCATTTTCAGTTCTCTCTAGGAGCAAGAATCCTCAACATTTCTAAATCTGAACACTTTGTTGTAATGACTCAAATGTGTCCTTCGTTAAATTGTATTTCCTCTGGGTGCTGTAGTATGGAGATATTTTCTAGAGTGGGAGGAGAATGTATGTCTTGCACATCTGTTTGCTCTCATCATCTACACACATTGCAGTTTTCCCAGTACTGCTTTATTTGGTTGCCAAATCATGTTGATTGAAAATTTCTTCTCAGATCTTCTAGAAATTTTTTTTTTTCCGAGCAAGTGTCCACTGTAATTCACACTAATTGTCTACCCTGGTGTCAGTTTAGGAATAAAAGTGATGATTAAGTGGTCAAGAAAGATTAACTCTCAGGTTTTGTGATGATCAAAGTGGGTCTGGCTCAAGGGGGGCAGGTACATCTGAGTGGTCAAAATGAATATCCATTTGAGAGCCAGAGATTTAGCTGGCTTGTCAGGAAGAAAAGTGCAGAAAGAAACAAACAAACAAAAAAAAAAACCAAAAAAACCCCAGCCCATAAATATGGTTCAAGGATTGAAGTATGAGACACATTTATATAGCCTAGGAAAGAAATAATACAGCTAAAAGACATCAGCATATATATACCTTTATCAGAGCCATGAATATTTGCACTCTCAAATTAAGGAGAGGTTTATAGGTTTAATGGAAAACATGTCAGCTGCTGGGAAATACTACAGGGGAATAGCTGTATAAGCTTGATCGTGGAAAATATTAAATCTAATATCCTCAGATGTCTTTACTTGTGCCACTTCCTCCCTCCCCCCACCCCCACCCCTTCCCCAGTTCTGTGAAAATGTAAAGTGCTGATACAACCACTTTATAATGCTGTTGTCCTCTTTTGAACATCCTGGCTTTATTGCTTAAATCCACAAGCCTGGTTTATACTGTCTGGATCAAATGCAAACAGATGATAACAGGACATGCAATTTTGTCCTTCAAAGCCCTTTCCTGCTGCTTTCCCTTAAGACCAGAGATGTAGTGCAGGGTCATTTTCCCTGTGTAAACTAAGTTTGAAGTTACCTTTTTCCCTTTGGAAATTTTTATTTACCATTAGAAATATCTTTGATTTGAACTTCCCTCTGTTTATGATTTATCTAAACAGATTGAAGTGCCATATTTAAGCTGTTAAGAGCATCAACAGAAAGGAGTTGAATAATGGATAGCCCTGACACCTACAGGATTCAGGGAGGTGAAAATCTTCTGATCCTTCCTACCCACGCCCACAGAAGTGTAAAGACAATTTGAGAAACCTAAGCACTCAGGGTTTCAAGTGTAAAGTCTGAAGCTGCAGGTGTACTTTACATAAGTCCTTTTAAGACTCAGGGGTCCATACAACAAACAGATAATTCTCCTGAATTCTGTGAGACTGCATAACTTGTGGTTTTGTAAAGCCAGTATGTCAGGAGACTGAGCTGGGATCTCACCCACCACATAAAATTGACTTCACTTTCCTATTTTAAGATAGAACGGTTGGAGAAGCTGATCTATACAGACTAAAGGATATTAAAGCTGGAAGGGATTGTTGCTAAGTCCATCTGACCTGACTTTTTGCACAGCACGAGCCATATGGTTCACTTGTAAAATTCTGTATCAATTCCTTAACTCCTACTTGAGGTAAAAAATATTTCAATAGCAAAAAATAATTTTAGAAATATCACTGAGGGTGGGGACAGGATTCATCCATGACTCAGAAGTTGGGGCTGTCATCAGAAATGAGGGACAGATGGATTTCTGGCTAAAGCAATGATGTGCAGTATTGTTGTCAGGCCTGTCCCACCTCTCAGTTCTTAGAGCTTTTCTCCTTATTCACAGTAACTCCTTTTGTGCAGACAATTTCCTAGTTATGCACAAATGTACTGCTTTGTTTTTGCTATTTTCATTATTCCTCCACTGGCTACATTCTCCATGGTTTGGGATAACTCCATTGCTTAAAGTATCATGACAAAGATGATACTTTTGAAGGACTTCTCTAGTTTCCTTCCTGATTGTTTCCCTTTTTTCCAATATTCACAAGCTTCCAGTGTTTTATCTTTTAATAATTTGGTAACAACTCACTAATTACTAACTAGGCTTAATTGCAAAATGGATCAGAGTATTGGCTTATCTATGGATTAAACTTTAGCCAAAACCCAGCATAAACCCTTCCATTTGCATATCCATGCAACAGTTTGTTCTTTTGTGCAAACTGAGAACCAGTAGCTTGTAACTAGAAGCAGAAAATGAGTATCCCTTGCTTTGTCTGACTTGCCTTTTGTGGATGTAAACTTTTCCTTTTCAGACTTGGACTGTCTCTTTCCAAGGTAATCTTAAGGTGAGGCTTCTTCAGAAATAGTTACCTTTTATTTGGTGAGCAATTATATAATTTTTTTCCTCTAGGTGCATGCTTAAAAATTATTTCTAAGTCTCCTTTAGTGTTTGTGTTGCACCTGGCTACCTTCAACACAGGCATCAGAGGTGTTAAAGGTACTACCCTTCAACAGCTTCTCTGCTTAGACTGAAGCATTACTTCCAGAAAGAAAATGCAAATTTTTAGATTTTAAGAATCTTTGATGGAATGACATTTCTTTGGCTTTTAATTTTGTCTGAAGACTCAGTACCAAGGATTAGCGCATTGGGTGCCAATTGCAAAAGATTTTACATGATTTGATAGGCAGCAGGATAAATGCCCAAGCTGCCTAGAATAGGGAGATATTCTGTACTAATTTTAAATGAAAAAGAAAGAAATCACACTTTGGTTGGTGTCAGTTTTCCTCCTCTTCCTACCTGATGGAGCTTTATCTGGCAATGCTCTTCAGCCTCAAGTTTGCCTTTTCTCTGTTGGATTGCTGCATTATGCTAAGTTTCCAAGTTTTGAAATACTCATATTCCATCTCCAATATGTTAATTTTGCACAACTTGAATCTGGGAAAAAATTACATCTTCTGCCCTCATGTCAAAGCTTCTTATGGATGACATAAATCCATATTTGGTTTTCCTAAATAGAATATAGTGTTTATCTCACACTAACCTTTTCTATATTACTATTGAAAATTTGATCATGGATTGACGGGTTTTTCCCCTAAAATTCTTACTTTAACTCTGCTGACCAAGCATGGTAATTTATGTCCTTTGGCTTACCTTGTCATTTTACTAAACTGAATAGAGAAAAGTGATAAATTTCAAGAAATGGAAACAATTCCAGTAGTACAGAAAAGCACACTTGTTTTCAAATGTTTCTCTTTGATATCTGGAGACAATATCCATTTACAAGGTTTGTATGATGCAATCATATAGGAAGTTCCTGAAATAACTTCTTCATCAGTACTAACACATAAGGATATTAACTCCTAAATTACCTAATAGAGGAATCAGGAGGGGATAACTAGATCATTTTTCTATAACAAGATAATCTTTTTAGATAGACTTTCTGTCACTTTTGACCACAGAAGTATAACACCTGGAATACAGTGTCCTGATTTGGTATCTGAAGGTGAACGAATATATTGATAAATATATACTAAAGGATTCAGTATTTCCGCTTATTGATCAGATAGCCTTGCTGAACAATGTGTATGGCAGCTCTTCCTTCTCTGGAAGAGCTGGAGAGATGTGTCAGCATTCTACCTCATTGTAATTATTGCCTTCCAAGTGACTTTGTTTTCATTACATCTCAGGTACTTCAGCTGTGGCTCAAAAACATGGTGGAAGAGAACTTCCTGCAAGGGTTTTTTTCTTTTATTCCTTTTAGTTTACACTTTTGTGGAATGTCTATCTGCAATTTTGAGAAAGAATTCCACGCAAATTTTAAGCATGCCTTTCAGTTTCCTACATTAAAAAGAAGGACTCTGCTACTTTATCACAAGAAATAAAATCTGGAACTGTTGACAGAAATTTCTTTCTGTTTCATTCAATCCCACTGCTGCAGTGGAACATGGAACAGTCAGCCAGGAAAACATAAAAAATGTATTGTTTTTCTCCTTCATGGCTTTCTTAGCAAATTATGAGGTCTAAGACATTTATTTTAAAAATACATGTCATGTTTCTTGCATTTTGGGATAACTACCTTTTGTCCTCCAACCTTGATGATAGTGAGGTAAAGATGCTCTATCAAGTCCAGGTGTAGTCTAGGGGAAACCAGCTGAGTTGTAGTACAAAAACAGAAGCTGGACTAGAGTTTTCTGTGTGAGAAAGGTTAAACACAGTAGGGTTTTCAGCCTGCAGAAGAGATGGTCAAAGAGGAATTTGGTAGAGCTCTACACATCCTCGGGAAGTAGAATGCAGTGAAAGAATCAGGTGGATGTTTTAAAATTAAGAAATTAAAAGGAGAGTATTGTTTCATACAATGAAACCGAAAAATGTACTACTTCAGATTGTTGCAGGCCCCAAATTATAAGTTTGTTCAGGACAAAAATAGACATATTCATGGAAGACAAGTTCACTTAAGTCTACAAAGTTCAAAGATGCAGCTACAATCTCCATCTCAGGATATCTCTAAACTAGACCTTTTAGATTGCCAAAATCTTAGATGTTATAGTACGGAAGTGTCACTGTAGACTTATCTTAATCTTATATAATTTGTCAAATTTGTACGATTGGCCAGTGGTTTGTCACAGTTGATTATGGTCATAATGATATTTTTATTTTTCTGAAAAAATATGAGAAGTGTGAAGTTTTACAGGCTGATTCAGTGTAGCTGGAGTAATGCTCTTCTGTACTGTTTTATTTCCTGAGTCATAAGCAGATTGGCAAGATTATCAACAAAATAAAACTAGTGAAAACTTTTTTTTCTAAAGAAAGTTGAACCCCCCCCCCAAAAGAAACAGAAAGAAAAAAGAAGGAAAGAAAGAGAAAACATGAGTGAAATGCAACACCAGAAGCAGCAGCAAGTCCAGCATGTTGCCAGGGAAGCTTCATGATGTGAATAATAAATTCAGAATATAAGATAAGAGAGAGATGCAGGAGAAGTGCTGTATTGAACCGTCTGACTGTTGATGGTCTAAATAATATAAGTCTGCTCAGCAGTGGCTTTGGCAGTCTGTTGTCAAAATTTAGAATCAGATAGGACAGGAGAACACATCCATTTTGCATAAGATGGTGTGGGGTTTTAACCCTTCTCTGCTTGCTGCTTAAACACTGATTTCTCTAAAGATTTAAAAAAAAATCTTGCTTATGCTTTAGAGACATGGACCTGCAAGACACTTGTGGTTTTATTTTTAACTGATGGCAGGTGGGAATTACTTCAAGGTATCTTCCTTGGTATTAGAGTTGGCTAATAGTTTAAATGTATTTGTAACACTGAACAAAGTATTTGTATGAACAAAGTAACATAGCTAACAAGTTATTGTGCATCAACTGCTGCAGTAATTGCTTCTATGCTTCCTTTTGGCAGATGAAAAATAGTTCAGCTTAGCTGAGATCCTGATGAAATAAAGTTAAAATAGCTCTTAATCCAACACCAGAAGATAACATCATGTAGGAAAGCCTGTTCCAGATTCCATCCATAGTACCCACACGTTCCACTCACAGCCCGGAGCTGAGCAGCAGGTCTCACAAGAACAGAGACACAACTATTGAGAGCTCTACCATTCCCACCAATTGGATGGCCAAGGAATGGGATTCAGTTATACTGATTATGTATCTACTCATATAATGAGGTCTTACTCATAAGATCTATAGGACCAGGATTCTAAGATAAAGAGGGAGGGTATTCTTGAAAAGAAGTCCATCTCTGCAGTTAGCTTCTATCAGAAATACTTCAGAGTGTATTTGGAAGTACTCAAGGACTGTAATTGTACCTTTGTAGGCTGATCTGAAGCAACAACCCTCTGTTTTTTAAGTTGGCTGACCAAAAGCACCCCCTTTGCCTTTCAGCTGCAAGGTACTGGGGTGCTGCAGAGCAGGATGATGCATTTTTTTCTCTCTCTTTTTAGCTAATAATGACCTAATACAAACTATAAAAAGTGCATCCAGATATCAGGGTGATAAGTGCCTTAAAAGCTCTTGTAGTGATAAATAATTCAGACCACGTTCTTCATGAAGCCTTTAAAGTATATTAACCAGAAGCTTACATAAGCACTGAAACCTACATTACACATACATATGCATATGCAAAAAATAATGAGTAAATGAAGAAACACATCTGCAAGAACAGGAAAAAAAAAAACCTTCTATATTTTCCTTGTTCACCACCCTCTACTCCCCTCACTCCGACCAAAGCAAGTCAAATCAAAGCTCCAATTCAGTTTAGCAAATGAGTGTTCATATATGGTAACAGTACATATTAGCAGTGTTTGGTGGATTATGCTGCTCATGGCTGAGGATATTCTGTTTAGCAAATTTTTAGACAAACTGGACATTTTTAAGTGTTTGGAACACGTATATTGGAACAGAGTGCTTATATTAAAAACAAAAAACCAAAACCAAAACAAAACCAGCCAAAACCCAAGTCCCAACCAATCAAATGAAACACCAAAAAAAACAACCAAAAAACCCCCAAAACCCAACCACATCTATTGGGTTCTTTGGATGTAGGTTCATCTGAGGAAATCAGAGTTCTTGGACAGTGAAAGGAGTTGCCATTCCAAAGGGCTTCGTAATCTTCAGGTGGATTAGGGGAGAGAAACATCCCTAACCTCTATACTACTGAAGTCCCTACCTACAAAGTCTAAATCACAAAAATCTCTTTGATTAGAATTAGTATGTATAATAACAATTAATGTCGTGGCCATTAGGAATGGATTACTGACTATTATCTTGTGCTCATGTCTTTCTGTGTCCATTTAGACACATGAGCATTCCTGTATGTCTCCACATGTATGGAAAAAAACCTGCACTTTGCATAAATAATTAAATATTCACTGAGCCTGAAAGTAACAACACTTAATTCCACAGACATAAATCTGAGAGATTTATGAGAGTATAGATGTTCACGTCCTGGATCTAGTGATTTTCCTTCTAGACTGTATTGGAAAAATAGAGTGTATATGGATGAGGGTTTTCCAAAGAACACAAAATATCCTTTGAGAATGCTTTTCCTTTCTGTGTGCCTCTATTCACTATCTACATACTGGCTCATTCCTACAAACTCTTTACATCTATTATCTCTAAACAACCAACATGTTTTTGTGACTGCCAACTAGTAAAAGTTGCATATTTACAGCAGTTTGAACAAATGTCCCCCATCGGCCTTAATACAGTTAATTCTGATTAAAAAGATTTTACATGTGATGCAGGAAGAAAGATACCCCTACATGCACATGCACACCCACTCCTTTGTGAGTTGCTGAAATTCTGCAGGGACTGAGAATTTTGAATTTGTGTGGAGGAGTCTTGACACACCTTCAGCCTATGATGAACTGAAAGTGACACCATGTCCTGCTAGAACCTGGTAAATAGCTGCAGACTCCTTTGCAGCCATTGTCCTAGGGTGACTTTGTGATGCTTGTATCCCCAGTCACCTGTTCTGCTTATGCTGGATACTGAGTGCTGTGCTTTTAAAACTAGATCCAAGAGCGAACGGGAGGAGAAGGAGAAGCGGTGGAAATTTTTTCCACGCTGTATTCAAAACACAGAGATAAGAGTGCAGCTCTCTCCGAGCTGGTGGCAGTGCTCTCTGAGTTCTTGGCTCTTGCCGAGAGAGAGGGAGAAAGAGAGAGAAACCGGGAGTTTTTCTTTGCTTTTTTCACTGGTTTTCCTTGTTAGCTATGACAAGAAATCTTTTCCCTGGACTGTACCTTCTTCTTCTTCTTCTGGGCCTCTTCAGTTTCTGTCTGGTCCAGGACATCAGGAAAACCTCCTGGGGGTCCCCAAGCTGCACGCCAGGCTTGGCACACTGGGCCCAAGCCCCAGAGAGACTGAGAGACTGAACCACACCCACAGGCAGACTCTTTCTGAATTTCCATCTCTTCAGAACAGTGATATATATTAGTGAATAATATTGTTTTATTATTCATTTTTCACACTTGTGAATACTTCATTTGTTAAATAAACGGTTTTTTTCCACTTTTCTTCAAGGAGATTTTTCTCCCAAACCTGATGGACGAGGGGCTGCTGAAATCTGCTTTTCTAGAAGAGACCCCTTTGGAGTTTTCCTCCCGAAATTTGGAATTTCCCTTAAACTAGGAAAAGCTATGCTGTGTCTTCACTGCAGATCCTACACTACAATTAGGAATGGACAAGAACCACTCCAGGCATCCTTCCCTATCACCTTGCAGGTTTCCAGACAGCCTGTATTGCTTGAAAGATGGCTGATGTTATTCTTATGTGGTTTTTTGTTCGTTGGTTTGGTTTGGTTTGGTTTGGTTTGTTTTTTGTTTTCTTTTTACATTGCCTGGAAAATTTACACTGCAGAGAGCCCTCAAAGAGTTTGGCAGCTATTCAACACAAAGGTTGGGCTACAACCTCTGGCTCAGGAAGTCTTTAAACCGTGGTGTTGGGATGGAAAGATACAACAGGGGAATGTTTACCATAGGCATGCTCTTGAGGATTGAGGAACATGTGATAGTCTGTGTTCTAAAGAGGTTTAAATTACACTTAAACTCACTTGAAATCTTGATCAGACACGTAGAGCTCTGAAGCAGACAACTCCTTTAAACATAAGTAAGTTACAGGGTTACTTGCTGCATTGTCTGAGTTTCCAGGAATTAACTGATAAAAATGGACAAAAAAAACCCCCATGTTATGAACAGTTGCTATGCTGACTGGCACTGTATATCTAGTTGAAATACTCAGTCTGCAAAAGAAGTTGAGTAGTTCTTGGTAATGCACATAGTTCTGACTCTCCTGGTAATTTATATTACTATCTTTTCCTCCATGTTAAGTATATTTCTCTTTTATCATATTTTGAGCAGCCTATAAGAAGTTATAAAAATCCAGATAGTGACTTAAATATCTTGTATGCATGAGAAACTTTAAAATACTCCTGAACATATATCTGTATCTTGAAGTACCTGAATTCCAATGAACATATGGCCTGAGAACACTAATATTGTCGGTTTCCCAGAACAGATATTCTGTTAACATATTACAAAAAGGATGCCTGCTAACTAGAACAGCTTTTTGTGGAAATAAAAGTAGCAGAGAAAGGATGGATGCAGTGAGAAGGTGGAAGATGTGACACATGCTCAGGCCTGGCTCTATGGAGCCCCAGCTCTGGACTAAACCCAGCATTCACTGGGCAGCAGACACTTCTCTTGTTCTCCTCTTGTGCTGTGTCTGACACAGGGAATTATGGCTGATCTCTGGGTTCTTCATGGAATGGTAATACACACATTTAAAGGGAAGAGCAATAATAATAATGGAGCCTTTTGTGACCCTTTGAGGCACTTTTTGTTGGACCCTAATTTTTCTGTCTCAAGGTGCTTTGCTTTCAAGCGTGAAGTTTGAGTAAGTTTGGACTATTTTCTTCACTCAGATTTTGTTCCTTTTTCCTCTAGAAAACTACTCATCTTGCAGTTGCCTTAGTTTTTTCTTCTATATTCCCTGCTCCCCCGCTTCTCTCTTTTGTTGTTGGGGTTGGGTTTTTTTATATTTGGGTGAGTATTTTTTTTGGTAGTGAATGGATTAATTTAGAATTTTTATGTGCAGACTTCACTGAGTTCTCAGGTCACTGCATAGGAATATTTCCTGCTCATGCAGTAGTCACTGAATGAACAGAGATGCTATTATCATGGGTATCTTCCTGGGGATTTATTTTCTGTAAGAATACTTATTGAATGTAAATCTACCTTTGCTTCACATATTCTCTTGCAGCTTTCCCCAGAATGCATGATTTTCTTTTTAATCAAGGTATTTAGTTTATTAAAAAATAATGATACAATGGGAGGCTGAGGGTTTGTTTCAGCATATGAACTTCCAAATCTAAGCAGTTTTGCTCTTCAAAGCATATGATTTGATAATTTCTTACAAGAATCTCTTAGGTTCATATTGTGTTCTTGCAGATCATGTCTTAGTCTTTTAGTTTAAATGTTTTCCTGGTGTATGTGTTTTGCTCAAGGACTCTTTATAGTTCTTTGAACCTAAGCTGTAAAAGAATGTTTTCTCATGTAGTTATGTGGACCAATAAGTGTAACATTTCACAAGACAATTTATCCCTTGTACGAAATAAAAATTGAAATTTTCCCCTTTTCATAATTTAAAATTGTTGCAGTAATGTTGTTGCAGCCCAGGAAAGACCTGGATCTGTTGGAGAGAGTCCAGAGGAGGTCCACAAGAATGCTCTGAGCATTCTCTGAGCAAGCTTCAGTGAACAACTTTAGCAGGCTGTAATTTAATGAGTCAAATCTATGTTTTACCTTTTTGAAAGATTCATCTTTTCACAGCAATGTGGTCAGAGACACATTTGTTCCAAAAGCATCAGGGCAAAGATCTGACTCATGCTGTTCATGCAGATGTATGACAGAGAAGAAACCAGCTCAGAGACCTGAGAGAAAATGCCAGATGCAGTGGGTTGTGACCATTTCACTGGCACTGCACGTGCTGTAGGATCAGTTGTGCCATTCACTTCCCATTGGTTTCTGCCTGAAATTTTCCCAAGGTTCATTCTTTTCCTGGAAGAAAAAAGATATTTAATAATTATTCAGTTCTCCCCCTAGAGTTTATGTCTAGCTTTTTATTAGGAAATTTACTGGTCCCCAGGATCCCTGTCCAGCATTCTAGGCACATTTTCCCTCAGTTGAGAAAAAGCTTGTGAGGTCAATTCACTTAAGAGAATTAACATGACAATTTGAATCCTTCTTCAAGCCACAATCAAAACTACTGTATGAATATTTCTGTTGTTAAATGGGGATAAATAGAGCTTCCCTGCTGACATTCATTTGTGGAATGTTTTGTGACCAGTGTGTGAGAGCGGATTATGTGTCAAGCCCGGTTTTAGTAAAAAGTTGTAGAAGCCATATTTCAGGCCATGTAAAGGGCTCCTGAAAGGTCACATCAAACTAACTCAAACCAACAAGTATAAGGACAGGTTCCTGGAGATGAGGTGACCCTAGACAAATATGTCTATGGGTATTTCTTATTGCAGATGGTGCAGTCCTCCACCTATAAAATGGGAATAATAGACTCAAACCAAGATTAAAATAATATTGCCTGTGTTCAAAATATTTGGGTTTTATAGAAAACTGTATGATAACATAAAACTGCTCTCAGGTCACATTTTGGGGGGAAGGGAATGTGCAGAAAACCAAACACAGGCTAGATAGCTGTTGTTAGTCATGAGATTCATCTAATTTAATTTAAATCTCCGAAAAGTTCTGTGTCTAGGCTAGTCATCCAAGGCAGGACTCAACTAACCAGCTGTTAACTCCTACACCCTGCTATAAAGGGAACACGGGCTGACTAGCTCAGAAATGAACACCTACACTGTAGGACTTCCAAAGGTAGGCAAGGTAGATCTCAGCACTGGTCTTTTTATGCAATCAGAGGAAAAAGAGAAGGACGTTTTCAGGTAGCTTTCTTGGTGACTTCTAACTTGTTCCTGTACGAAGCAAGGCGACTTAGAGTCCCCAGGCAGGTACAAAGGAGAGCCCTTTCATTGCAAAACCAGGCCTTTTAAAGCAGTTAGACAGTTTTAAGGCACAACGAAACAAGCCCAGGTCAACCAACCACCACAGACCACGATGTGGACGTGAGTCAGTCATGCAGCACGTCTCTCATGCCTCTCATTTCTCTCACATCTCCCTACCCCTATTCCAACTGAGTCACCCTCCCATAGTTCCCCTCTACTTAGCCTAAATAGCCATGGTTTTACAAGGGTAACAAGGCCTTTATTTTACAGGGCTTTAACTATATCCAACATGTTCCCACCACTTCAGTTTGAGAAGAGGTTTTCTGTCTTGAATGTGTTTTAATGGAACAGCAAAATGAACATCTCCAACACAGAGGTAATTTCAAATGAAAATTTGAAAAAGTCACCTTTATAGGCTCTACAGAACTAAAGTTTTCTTGGGAGTGAACAAAGTCTCCTGACTGGAACTTTAAAAAATAAGTTTATCATGGAATTCAGGTTAGAAGGAACTCCAGGAGATCTCTAGTTCTGCTCCAAGAAAAGTCAGCCATTAGACCAGGCTGGTTTTCTCTGTTTTTTTTTTTTTTTTTCAATATGATCCATGCCTGTCCAGTCACCCCAGGACAATGTCCGAGGACAGAGACTGCATAACCTCTTCTCTGGTTGGCTGTCCTCATCATGGAAAAGTGTTTTCTTACATCCAATTTGTATTTCCCTTGTTTAAATTTGTACCTATTGTCTGTCATCCTCTCACCATCCACTACTGTGAAAAAGTTTTATAGGTATGTATATGTATATAACCTCCTCATAGGTAATAAGAGGCTGCTGCCAACTTCCCACAAAATCCTTCTTCTCCAAACTGAACAAGCCCCCTCATTTCAGTCTCTCCTTACAGGACAAGCACTCCTGCTCCTGAGCATCTTGGTGGTTCCACTGAACTCCCTTCAGTTTCTTGGTGTCTGTCCTGTCTTGGAGGCCCAAAGATTATTTTCTGCAGAGCTGATCCCCAGCCCATCAGTCCCCAGCCTGTACCACTACAGGTGTCTTTCCTTTCCTGTTGCAAGACTTTGCATTTGTCCTTATTGAGTTTCCTGTGTGGCCATTCCTCCAGACTCTCTTATGTCCCTCTGAATGGAAGTCCTGCCCTCATTCATTTAAACTGCTCCCACCAACCCATCTAATTAAAAAATCTCATGTAATTTTAAAACCTCACAATTGTTATCCTCCTCAGCTCCTCCAGGACACTGATAAAGCTTAGGGCAAATGTTCAGGATAATACATTTCAACTACGACTGTCAAAATTCACAAAAATTTTAAGAGACTGAGAACTGGATCTCAGCATCAAGCAAATCTAATTTTATAAGGTATGTCCACATATGCCTATTTTTGCTTAATGCCTATTTTTACTTCATGTTATCACCCAGGATTTTCATTGCAGGCATGTGAAAACATAGCATCTTTCAAAACAATGAAACTTCCCAAAGAAGAAATTGGATTTTTTCCTGTGGAAGACAAAAATCTGGTGTGAATTATGGCAATTAATAACCTAGAATGGTATAGGAGATACAAAGGGTACACAAATACATAGGAAAAAACGATGTGTTGGACATTTCTACCTGCAAAGTGCTAGTGCTGCTTCCTTCCTTAGCCTGTCTTCAGGGATTTGCCAGCCAGACTGTGAACAAGCTTGACACCATTTATCTGGTAAGTTATTGTATGGAATCACAGTGCTGTGTAGTGTACATCACTAACAAACCTTTAAAAGATACCCATAGGATCTCTCCAGGCATACATTATTGGAAGGAAATACTGTAAATGGGTCAGAAAGGTCCCAGACTACAGTTCTGTCCACTAAAGAGATGAAACTCCTCTTAGTGTTTGATAGTAACACCAAGGAGTTACCAAGAAGCCAGATTTGGTGTAATAAATAGATATTGGAAAGGTAAGAGGTATAATACATATACAGTCCCAGACAAAATCTCATTCTATTTTTATTTTTTATTTCATTTTCTCCTAGTCCTCAGGCTGTCACTACTAACTAAAGACTGATTTCCATGACTCCTCTCCATCCATCCTTCTCTCTGACTACTCAGAGAGGTAAGTCATCTGTGACCTAATTGCCTTTCTCAGAGCAAAAGGTTTATACCACTATCCTTGCTCTGAAATCCAGTCCTTGAGTATGTCATGTTGCTTTCCTGGTACCTCTCAGCAGAATACTGGCTTCCTGGGAGCCAAATCATCTCCCTTCTCATTAAAATGAATGCTCTGAGAATCCATTTTAATCTCTCTCTCTCTCTGAACAAGATACCAGAGCAGAGCAGGTGATTCTATCATGCACAAGTTACTTGTTTTGTAGGAGACCTTCAGTCTGACTGACTGAAAACAAGACCGAGGCTGCCTGGCCCAGGTGACACTTCGCTAGCACACAACTACTTTAGTTCTTTGTATGACTTGGGACATACAAAATCCCTTAGTTCTTTGATGATCTGGGACAGGCCAGGTGTGTTAGAGAGCACGCCAGGTTGCATTTAACTGTATGAAGAGAAAATATTTCAATAATTGAAAAGTACTCGGATTTCTTGTCTTCTGTGCTTTATTATTGTGGAGCAGACCAAAGGAGAGAAAGTAGCAGAAAGGTAGGGCTTGCAAATACTTGGATATTATATCCTGCAATTTAGCTTAAATTGGCAATTTAGCAATGTGAATACCCCCAAGTGGGCCTTAATGCTGGAGTGGGTGGTTTAATTAGCACTATGCTCCCATTTATAATTAGATTTCTTTTAGTTCAGTTTGAAGCATGATTTCATAATACAAAATTATTTTTAAAAATCCTGTGGGGATATTCCTGGTAAATTAATACTGTGGACTTTGATGAACTGATGCTTTTAATAGACTGTGGTATTTGCAAAGAATCTAAATCAAAGCAATAACACTACCATCCTATAAAAGTCGCTGCCACAGGATAATAAATCCTGATGCGAGAGGGAAGGATAGTCATAGGATTATCCAAGGAGAATCCGGAATATGTGCTTATCTATTCAGCTTGGATCTGGTCAGGAATTTTTTTTTTAATAGAGTAATATTAACCTTAAAACAAAATGTTGTGTTCAAAAATACTTTTAATATTAAGATTTTTAATACCCAATTAAGATATGTCCATGAATTCAAAGCATAGAAACTAGAAGTAAAAATGAGAAGTGGACTAAATTCTACACATTCTAGCATGCTGTTTACCTTGAACAAACATTGTGGTTAAATCCTTCTTGGTCTGTTCTATAAGATTGGAATATTTTCCTTTTTACTTTCATCTGATGTTAGGATGGTTGCAGGACAAGGGTTAACTATAGAGCAATACATATTTACAGAAGGACCAAAGAAAAAGTAACCATGATTTGAATAGAGTGCAAGGGCAGTCATCTTTGTGCAAGGGGCAGTGATGGAGTGAACTTCTCTCAGATAAAATGAGCTGATGGTTTTGGTAGGAAAAACAGTCGTTAGTGTAATTAGGTTTTTTTTTTTTTTGGTTCCTTTCAGCCTTGAGCAGATTTAGCAGTGTGAATGGTCACATGGCATTTCATCATGTAAATTAGTCTGTATTTCATTTTTCGGAGACAGAAACAAAGACAATGCCAAGGAGAAGAGAAAGTATAGAAGAGCAAGCTCTATTGTGTATTTTCATCAGCTATTAACAGTTTACTTGGCATTTTTGTAAAGCATTTGTAGAAATGCAATGAGGAAAACACACATGGCCAAGACTATGGGAGACTGAGCATTTTCTGTCTTGTTTTTTTTACTAAAAGTTATTTTAGTTTAAAGGAGCAGTGGGAACCATTTCTTAATGTGGCATGAAAAAAAGAGGACTGAGTAGCCTTCGCAGATTAGATCTTCATAAATAGTAATATAAATGCTAACTAGTTATTTAAGAAATACTAAAACAAATATTGAAATGCTCTCTACTTTCTTTGTCCTTCAGAAGAAAATCCTTATCCTTGTGTCTTTCCTTTTTACTGAATGGTTAGATTATATATATTCCCAGTGCCATCATACATATTTGAGCCATTGTTGCTAAACTGATGATGTTTTTAATGAACATAACCATTTCAAAAACATCACTACATTCTGCAGCCACGCTGGGGCTACAATGTGATCCAAAAGACTTAGATAAACACTGGAGAGCACTTCAGACTTGCAGAAGCTGTTCTTAATTATGTTACAACCTCTATCACATTTGTGGTAACAGAAGGTATTGGCCAATACAGGTTTAAACTGAGTGGCAGATGCTCAGTTGTCATAAATTCTGACTCATTCCTGCAAAAGTGTCCGTGTCATAGCTGTTTTATTAATTCCCTGCCTTTTGCTGACCTGACTGCTGGGTCACTAACATATATTTAAAACTCAAAGTGCAATTTAATGTACGTCTTGTACAATAAGTCCATGCAGACCAGGTAAAATAAGCTTTCAGCTCAGTGCCTTGGAGCAATCAAATCCCCACTTACACAGGCCTAATTAATAGATAAATAAATTCCATGAACTGAAAGGATATTATGATTATTTCACCTGATCTTCTGCCTGTAAGAGACCTTGTGGATTTCTGGAGTTAATTGTTTATTTCCCACATGTTTTGAAAGTTTAACTCCCTATTTTATCATCTGTTTTAATGCAAAACCCTATGGTAATTTCTTAACCTTAGAATTTCTTAGCCTTAAATAATTCATAAGACTTTCCCACCATTTATTTCTTAAATGTCTCTCAGTTTTCTACAAGAAAGCTAGCTATTTCTTAATTACCATAGCATATGCCTTCTTTATTTTTATAGCAGTAATCTGATTTCAAAAGTTCCATGTCATATCATACCTTTTGAAATCAAATTGAAATACATCCTATCTACTGTGCTTATGAGCTTTTATTTTTAAGTTCTGATGAACACAATATGTAATTTTGTTTAAATATCCTCCTTAAATCTGCCAGTTTTCCAAGATTGATTACAAACAAACGAAGAGAGAATTTCTTAGTTTTCAAAGCCTAACAAGTGCATAACAAGTATATAGGTGTGCTGATTTAAATACATTTAGTAATAGCAGCTCTCTATATAGACTTGCATTGCTGGCAGAAAGGAAGATGCTGAAAGACCACCAGGTGCTGAGAACAGAGTACATTACCTGTGTTTTCCAAGTAGAGAACAGAAATCTCTACTGAATGTATATGTCCCTTTCATCTTTTTATCAATGGTCTTACTTTTATTGGGTAGGAATAAGCCAGGGCTACATTCATGTTATTTTTGTTGTTAAAAGCTCTTTCTGATCTGCTAAATTTCTCCATCTAGAAATTATTCCCCTGACATCCTTTCCTTCCCCCTATCACTTTTCTGTAATTGCTAATATCTATCTGAGTTATATTCATTGATATCAACTTTTTTTCTTTCTGTATTAATTTAATCTTTGTAGCTCCTTTCTTTAAGTCAGATTGGTGTTAATTTCTTTTGAGCTATGATTAATAGAAACAGCACTATGACAGAGACTAGTAGTTCACAAAAACTGTTGGATTAGATTTTGGTTAAAATGAGCTCTACTAATGTAGAAGGGAGCTCTAAAAATATAAAATGAGCTCTAAATGTGGATTCTGCTCAAATTGCAACAAAAAAGTAGAATTTCATTCTTTTCTCCCTGTGATTCTTTCTTGTGCTTTAAACTTTTAACTACCAGGGCACCTGTGGAGCAGTGAACCCAGGAAATCATTATTTTGTGGTGTTTTCCAAAGACATGGCTTGCTAATTCAAAGCATATCACAGTGAGCTTTTTCAGTTCCCTGGAAAAAATTCATTCTCCTAGAATTCAGTGGATTAATATTTTCTGAAAACTAATTAACACTCTGCCACCTGACCGAACAGGTCAATTCCATCAGGACACCTTCACTTTTAGTAACAAGGTAGAAGAAGAAATTATATCTTTTCAACTTTATGAATATATGAGAAAGTAATAAATATTCTGCTGGCATACAGACCATAAATTTAATATGTATCTCACCATCATGTTTACTGCTCCATGGCAATGTAAAATTTATTTAAATGTCCCTCTGAATTGCTGGTGAAATATTTGTATTGTGTTTGTGAGAAGGCGCTGCTTGGTGTGTTTCACAGATGTTTTTATGTATGGAATTCACAACTGAAGTTTCTGATTCAGTTTGTCACTCTCTTACAGAGTGTACTCATAGGCAGAGGCTGTGTTTCCTACACATTGCCATTATGGGCCTTGTTGCTGTTGAACATTTGAATGGTAATTATCAATTAATAACTGCTGCAATATCCTTTGATATCTCTCACAAGTGACAAAATCGGGAAGGTTCCAAGATAATAATAATAATAATGATAATAAGCCTAGGAATGAAACAGAAATGTTGCCTATCAGTTATAAAGTAGTGAATCATGATGGTGACAATTTTCAGGTGAGTGGAAGTCCGAGCTGTGGCATTCAGAACCACATTCATTCTAGGTCTGAAGAGGTTGCAGGGATAGAAAGAACCTCTCCACAAATACTGTGTGGATGGTGGGCTTAAATTTAGCTACTCCAAGTGTCAGATGTTTATCTGGTAAAAAATAATCATATCTTCTGGAAAGTTGTAATCCTTTCTGGAGACAGTAATTCCAAATGTTGACAAAAATGTCATTGATGTTTTAAGCATTTTTTGACAGATTATTTTCATCTGGGTTTTTTATGCATCTTTAGCCTATTGCAGTTCTTCCTGGCAGAGTTTCTCTCCATATATTTGCAAATTATACCAGAAAATATTGAAACTGTGCTCAAGTTGAGTGCAATGAAAGACTGTGGGGAAAACAGCTAATGCAAACTAACTTAGTACAAAGTAATTTGGGGAGCAAAGCTTTGCTAGCTAATAAAATTATAAAAGGAAAAAGCAAGAAATCTTATTTTAGCCAAGCTCATTTCTCTGTGCATGATTTGAATCCAGCATAATGTTAGAGAACCATAACAGATAATCAATACCTGCACTGCATTCCCTCAGTACTTGTAAATGGCTCACACACTATTCCATGTCCTGAAAGCTTAATCTGAAGTTCAGACATAGTGAATGGCTCAGGCTTTGGGGACTGACTATTGGTGGGGGAAGAAAGGGGATTCAGTGAGTGTATAATGGCATTTTTGTAGAACCAGTGTGCTTTTTCCTCCAGGATTAGTACTTAGAAAAGTAAAGTAAAATAGTGCAATATAGCCAGAAATGGAACCTAAATCTCTCCAGGTGCTTGGTATAGTTCAGACACTTTCCAAATAATTCTAAAAGACTTTCTGGGAACACAGGACTGCTCTTTGTCTTGCTATCCCATTGGAAACACACACTTTGGAAGATATGTGATGCAGAGGCATACTGTGAAGCATGCAGTTTTAAGGAGGGTAAGTGATCTATGTCAGGGTTGAAAATCATGTTTTCTGTCCATTTTCAACATTTACTGCATGAGGCTTGTTCAAGCTTATAATGGATTTTATGAGTAAAAGCTACCACTTCTCCCTTCTTGAAATTCCTGTTTGTTATCACCACTGTCTTCCTCTGGGTATGGATGCAAGAGATATCTTCATCTTGTGTAGTCAATGGCTGAGGGCAATCTCACTGATGTAATGGGACAAGAACAAGGTCTTCTGTTTGTAGAAAAAGTAGTTATTTGCATTCATTCATTCCCTTTAATGCTGATATGAATTTTTACTCTCTTAGCAACTGGCACTGGGCTGGGATATTGCAATGGGGCAGTAAAGTAACTCATTACTTCTACAACCTATGGACCTATCCCTTTAGAAAAAATTACAGTAGGCCAACAAACTACATTCTTGTTCTTCACAAATTTTGCATTATCTGAAACATTTTAATCTTCAGAGAGAGAGACCAAAATGTTAAGGTATTTGTTAAAATCAGATTCCAGAGTACATAATTTCAGAAATGCTGTCAATTGATATTTCTAAAATAAAATCGTCTTCTCCAAATTCTTGAAACCTACTGACTCAAAGTGGGGCTATTTCTGACCAATTTCATGGTGCCCAGCCACAGATTTACAGGGGTGGATGAGTGCTGTACCTTCAGAGTAATTGGCTCCCCAAACTTCAGTGTTGGCATAGCCAGGGCCATGTGAGGCAACGAGTGCCTGGCCAGTAGCCAGGCTGGAGAATGGAAACACAGAGTTCCTTGTACTTCATTCTGGATGGTGGCTTGCAGGGTGACCAGGAGCCCATCCCCAGGGCTCTGAACACTGTGACAGCAAGACTGGTAGCCCTATCCAATAAACTCTTCTCACTGCTGATGAAAACAAATTTGCTGAGCATAAAAGGTGTGCAGCAATTCTGGGAGGCAGATATCCCAGAAGTTTAAAAGCCCTGGAGATCTGAGCTGTGATGAGTCCTTCAGGGAGCATCTCAGCAGCTGGATGGATGAGCAAAGAAGAGAAGAGGCAGAGAACTGGTGAGTTTTGCTGGCAGACTTGTTCAGATCGGCAAATTTCTGCAAGACACTTCACTTTCAATGGACTGTCATTTTTCTGACTGAAGCTGATTTTTTGGAAACCTTTCTGACCATCACCAGTCAAACCTTCATGAAACCCCAGGAGACTCAAAAGTGCAGCTTGTTGCTTTGTAAGAGAGGTTTATGCATCTTGCTTGAATCAGAATGACCTTTTTCACTTGAACTTGTTATGCTGCAGATCCTTGAGTCCTTTTTGTGCCTCCCTGGGACTGCTCTGCCATATGCAGTTTTTCACAGGAGTTTGTACTCGAGCAATAGCCTGCATGAATCTGCTTTGGGGATTTATGAACCATCTTGCAACTCTGACCACACAGCTGTGCAGAGAAGTTGATGCTTTGAATGGCTCTCCCCAGACAGAAAGCAGCTCTTCCAATGCCTGGTGCTTGCAGAATAAAAGAGAAGAAAGCCAAGAGAGAACCGGCAGAAGGAGAAGTATTAAAGCGATGAGGAGAAAGTAAAATTTTGCTTTCAACACATCCACATGTTTCAACACTATTTACTTAAAAGATAAAACAAAACAAAAGAAAACAAAATAAACAAACCCCAATAATTAACTCATCCTTAGGTAATTTGGATGATTTACACCAGAACACAAAACTGATCTCTGAGGGAAGGCAGTGTTCTTTGCTAGCCCCAAAACACACTTTATACTAGCGCCAAAAGGGTAAACATGTTCCTTCTGAGCTTTCTGCTTTTGTTTTCAATAAAAGAAGATCCATAGAGTGACCTATAGTGTAAGTTCTCCTCCCTTTCTCAGCTATTTGTGAAGTTTCATTTCTATTGTGAATCCAAATAGCATGCTCTTTTGCCCTGTTTTAGGAGATAAAAAGAGTGAGCAAGAAGAAGAGAGATGTTCAAATCTTCACACAAGACCTCTGAAAATAATGAATTTTCATCCTGTTTGATCCAGATCCATCACTCTGATAAAAACAAGTAGAATTTCGTCTGTATTTTACAGAGCTCCCAAACATGTGACTCCAGAATCTTGTAGAAAATGCTGTACTCTACATTCTTTAGATAGGGAGTGGAAACTGCAATACCATACTTCCTGGCTACTCTGTTTGAGTAGAGGGTCTGTTTGGCCTCATATTCTGCTTTCTCTTGAATGAACTTCAATCAAATAATTCTAATCAAAAACTGAATCTCCTGCTCTGCATCTGGCAGCTAAAAATATAAAATACAAGGTACTCAGTTTCAAATATTAGCTAGATTTAGTGCTGCTTTTAATCAGAAAGAAGATCTGGAACTGGTCTCACATCCTCATCAGGGTGTGCTAACTCCTAAGTGACGCATCTCAACATTTTGGCCATTCTTCCCGCATCAGACCTGAAGCTTTCTGTTTGGAACTAGAAACTTTGCTGCAACTGCCCTATTTTTAAAAGGCTGATAATAACCACTGATTTATGAACAGATTCATTTTTGTTTCAGGGATGAACAAGGACACACTCTGAAAGATTTTCACAAATGAGAATTCTCAGCCACAGCTCTGTCACAGCATAGAGAGGCCACTTGATCTAAAGAAACACTCAGACCAGCTTTATGCATTAAAAAAATACCACTGACGATGATGAAATAAAAGATGTAGTTAGCAAGCAAGATGCGAAAGGGTTGAACTGAAATAAATAAGCCACCCTGTTACAATCATATTTCTGTTCCTGGATTACAGAGAGGGGGTAAGAAAACAATAATTCATCCTGACTGGTTGTGTAAACTACCTGAGATGACTTCAGGGACCTTCACAAAATTGTATAGGCATCACTTGTAACCATCTTCAAGTATGGGGTACACTACAGCATAGACTGTATGCTAGACTAGCAAGCATTCAATATCACTGAATAATGCCAATTTCAGTGTCATAACATCAATGTTTCACCTGTGAAATAATAAAAGTTGCACTTCTTATTTCTTTTAGTGTAATAAAATACTTTTGAAAACTCTGACCAAAAAGTGGATTCTAGTAAAATAAAATAATATTTCAAGTGAGTTTGCTCATCTAGCCCATTTGGGATTGATTTCCTCTTAAAAATATGCAGCTAAGAGGATGGAATATTTCTGAAGACAGTATTAATTAAATAAACATTAATGAGATAAATGTTGATTCCAATACTATTATTCATTCAGTGCAAGAACAAATACATTATATGGGATACATGCATGGAACATAATGGACCTGTAATTTTAAATGGACAACATACTCAAGAAAATAGTGATTTCCTCAAGGATAATACCCAAACAGAGAAAGGAAGATTGAAAA
The DNA here is from genome assembly GCA_013396995.1 of Dicaeum eximium. Lineage (NCBI taxonomy): Eukaryota > Metazoa > Chordata > Aves > Passeriformes > Dicaeidae > Dicaeum > Dicaeum eximium. The sequence continues at coordinate 874,492 of VWZP01007922.1, read as the reverse complement.
TATATTATTGAAATCAATCAGCTACTTCACGCTTTGAATTATTAAAAAGTTCTATGGATTTATTTTTCAATTACATTTTGCAATCCTGAAAAGGACACATAAAGATATTTTTATCCTTTTCTTTTTAGTCAAGAGTAGATTTAATTCTGCAAGTCTCTTTTGTATTGCTTGTATTTATTTACATATTTGGTTGGCTGGTTATTTACCTATAGTCAAGAGATATTGTGGAGAATGCTGACAATGAGTGAACATAAGCACATTTAAAGAATCACAGTGCCCTTTTTAAAGTGCATGCTGATTTTGGGAAAATGAAAGAAAACAGATATTTACAGACATAGAAGGAGCATTATCTGAAAACAGCATCTTTGTTACCAGCACAAACTTCCTATGTGTCATTCATCATATCTAATTCCAAGGCCACTTCTGTGCTGCCTAGAAAAAGTGAAAAGAAATCCCTCACACCTTAATTAATTAGTGAAAATGCATTGGAAATGATTGTAAATGCCAGTCAGGTCTCCTTTATAATAAAAAAGGATCTACAGGTTAAAACATGGGCAGAAAATAGCATGCAAACTAAATTATCTGAGAATAACATTTCAAATCCGCATAATTCAATTGAAGACAGATAAGTGAAAAAGAAGCAAGACTGAAAGAATCCTAGAGATAGCCACAGAGAATAAATTAAATTACTTTGTAATGAAACACAATGGCATTTAGAGTTAATGTGTTTGGAGGAAAAGAGAGAAGGAAAATATAGGCTAAATTCACAGATTAATCCTTGCCTGCTCTTTGCTGCACAGTATTTGTGAAACAATTAAGTCTCACCTTGTTTTCAACTCTAAACCTGAGAATATCAGAACAAGATCAGCAGCCTGGGAAAAGAATAAGAATAAGCAGAAACATTTAATGACTTCAGCTTTGTCAATCCTCTTCTGCTTTATTCACTCTGAAATCTGTGCTTTAGTTAAGTTCTTCCTATCCAGAGATATCCAGGCACCCAGGCTTTAAGTGCTTAACCAGACACAAAAGAGAGGGTCTGTGCAAGGAGGCGGTATCACCCTTGGTGCTGAAGGTATTCTTAGGCCGTAATTTCTTCTTTGTTCACCCGTTTTGTGTCTGTTTTACCATTGATAGTGTTTGTAAACCTTCATTCACACTGCTTAGAAAGGGAGACCTCTAGCCAGAGGAGGCAATGCAGGGGGGTATCCCTGCTCTCACAACTCTTCCATGCCTGGTAGGATCTCCATCTTCCCTGTGGACCATAATCTTCTTTTAGGGCAGGAATTATATCAATATGGAAGCTCTGTGGACCTTTACAAAAAAAATCCCTTTCTTTTTAGAGGCTCCTATGATGCAGAATTTTTTTGTATATTTGAGCATTTGTGAAGAATTCTGAGCCCTTTGGGTTGAGATTTTTGCTGGAAGTAATATTGTTCTGTGCTGTCTCTATCTCACAATGTGCCAGATAATCCTCTGTGGTTTCCTGTGGTCTGTGGTCTGCAACACAGATTTTGAGATAGCCACGTTACCCAAAGTGGGGTAAGGTGGAGACACAACTGCATTGTACCAATAGAGCAGGAAAGTTCCAGGGAAAGCCTTTGGCACTGTGGTTAAAAAGGTCATGTTAAGTAACCCCAGGAGACAGAGGCACATTACATTACATAATTACAGCCAGTGATGCCTGCTGGTGTTACCTTTAATGTTTTTAAGGACACTGTCTGTTTGTGTTTATGTTGTCTCTCAGTTTTGTTCCAGCACATGAGTCCTCTTTTAAAATTAACATTAAAGGAGCCCAGAAAGGAAAAGTGACACTCCCATAAACATGTACATGCACACACAAAATAAAACCTGACAGAACAGGACACATGGAGCATCAGCTCTTAGTTATCAGTTTTCTGGTTTTCCATTGGTTGTAACAAGACCTTCAGATAACTCAAAATGTGAACTTCTAATCTGCCTTTATGTGTGTCTCTGTTTTCATGCTTGCATAAATAGGATGCAGACTAAAAAGCAACACATTACTTATGGCAGTGATAAATAAACACAGACACATCTGCAGAATAAGGATGTAAAATCTGTTGGCTTCCTAAAATAGCAATTTGTGTGACTCTTAAATAGGAAGTGGTTGGTTCCATGTGGACATCTTCCCCCTCTCTGTGTCATTAAACTGATAGAATTATTCATGCTAAGGAAGGGACACTCACATGTAAAGCACATGTTAATGTGTCATAAGTTAAATTATACTAGAAAAAGAGAACAGCTTGTGTCTGTTTAAATATGTCTTTGGTCATAGATACAGATGGTGGGAGCTGAATAGCTTTGACCAACATATTATGAATTCAAAGTGTCATTTTTCTAGTTATTCAGTCTTTCATAGTCTGTCTGTGTCAGCTTAGAGTGCTGGGCAGGCTTGCTGTCAGCTTTGTGACACAGAAGCTGACCTAGGAGTAGTGACAAGACCGCTAAGGAACAAGCATAAATTTCATAAGGTGAACTTGTGGCAAAGTGTAGCATGGAATTCAAGCCTTAACTTGCAGGATTAACGTCTGAACTTACCTTGTGTTCACTTTACAGACAAAAAAAATGTATGCCATGGGAATAAAAACAAGGGTTTGATTGCTGAAGCAGGGATTCCTGCCTGTGGAGTACTTGGAAGTTATAGCCCAGGGTGCTATAGCTCAGTGTGTAATAAGATCGTGAGACCTACTGAGAGAATGAAGTGTGTTTCTCCAAGCATATTTAGTTGAGCAGATGTGCAACTTGAGAAAGAAGGTAACAGCTGTTTTGCATTCTCTCACTTCTTCAGAGAAGACACCATGTTAGCTCTTTCTGGTTAATTGAAGAAGTGATCAACATGGGAGTTTTATGGAGAGAAATCTCCAGAGGATCACCTGTGTTGATCAAGAATTACCTATTTCTGTGTCTGCATTTCTGCAAATGGACCCTGCAGGTTCTGGGGGAGCTCTGTGTTCTGGCATAGTGGGCACTGTCTGTTACTTCTGCCAAAATGGTGATCTGTGATTTAGAATAGATTCAGTCCTGGGATGAGGAAAATGCTGAGGCACCTGATACTGTACTTCATGTAAGTTCTGAAAATCTCCTCTAGTCTACCTTGTAGAAGGCAGAATGTACAGTTCCTGTTGGAACAGGAGAGCAAGTATTTCCTAAAGCTTCTAAACATTGAAGGAACCATGAAGATCCAAATTTTGTCCCTCAGAGCAGGAATAGTTAATTCTACATTAAATCTGAATCTTCAGAACAAAACCTGTGAGTCTTCAGGGCCCAGTGTGAATGCCTTAGCAGAGCTTGCTTGGTTTTCTTGGTTCAGTGCATGTGATTTTGTTTGCTTACAGAGGCTGGCCTAGTGAATTACAAATCCTGCTATCAGTGCATCTAGTAGATTTGCTCTTTCAGGTCAAGTGGTGAGGATTTATGCCTTTCATGCCAGATTTTGAATCTCATTGATGACCTAGCTCTCCCTGTATAGGTATCACATACACGCTAATATAAATATGATGAACAGGAGTTAAAGTGACTTTTATTTCTTATTCCAAACCATACAACACTGGCTAGACCTTTTTGTCAAAACTAGCTGATGACTCTTTGTTGGGTTTGTTATTACATATCAAACTGGCTTAGACAGCTTACATCTAAACTATTGGATAAAGGAATACTTCTCAGATCCTAGGTTCAGGGCCTCTGTTTTCAAACCTTTATTTTGGAAAAATAATACTTTGTGTAGTCAGGAAGACAGTAAGGATGCTCCTGCAAGTTTCCCTGTCCGTGTTTTCAGAGGGCATTCTGGATTTTTTAAATGAAATATTATCAGCTCAATGTTATAAAGGAAGGATCTTGGAGGCCCTATGTTCAAATGGCACACAGCATGGGTGAGGGTGTGGGAATATTACTAAAATATGGATTAAATCCTTCAGCAACCAGCAGTGCATGGAGTTTGCATCTTTATCACTTAGATGTTTCATTTCAAAAGCAGTATAAGATCACAGAATGGTTTGGGTTGCAAGGGACTTAAAAATCATGTAGTTCCAAACTCCCTGCCATAGACAGGGACACCTTTGACTAGGGTTGTTTAAAGCCCTATCCAACGCAGCCTTGAACAATTCCAGAGATGGAGCATCTACAAATTCTCTGGGCAACCTGTTCCTGTGTCTCACCATAGTCTCAGTAGAAAATTTCTTACTAAAATCAGATTTATTAATAACATCAAAATAATTGGTGTGTAGCATCTTTTAAATTTATAGTTCAAGTTACAAGCCTCATCAGAGTAATCTGAATAATATTGTGACCCTGTGTTTCTTCTGCTGGTTCCATGTTTGCAGGATAGACTCTATCTCCTTTCATCACTGTTGAATTCTTCCCCTCACTACATCTTTCACTACATGAATCAATTACAGTGCTCTCAATGGATGATCAGTCATTCCAATTTATCTTTGAAAGAGATGATTATTACTTTTTTTGAGGATAAAAATAAATACTAGGCATCAATTTATATCTAGAATCTTCATCTCATTATTCACACTGTCTTGAAACAACACATTGTAAGTTATGAATTTAGTGCATGGGAATTTGGCATTGATGAAAGATACTGAAGTGACATCTTAATTTCCTTCTCTGGGAAACATTCATGTCAGGACAGGTTTTTCTTATAACTTTTGCTGATATATTTTTCATTTGAATCTCCAAGACTTGAAGTGTCATACTTTTTATATAGGCATTAAGAGGCTACAAGTGGAACACCATTGTGCTTGGGGCTCTCTGATGTGACCAGATAGTGAAAGACAATCCTAAACCAGATAACTACAAGTAAAGGATGGAAGAACACCTTATATTGAATTCTCATAACCCACTCTGGGTTCTTGTGCCCTGTTCTGGTTCCTGGGTCAGTGTTTTAACCCCTCCATGTATACCACTCCATCTCTGGAACATGAATGCTTCCAGGCTGATAGCACTGCTCCTTCATCACACAAAATAACTGCCTATTTTATTACTGCTTATTTATTACTTTTATTTTATTACTGAGTAATGTTTACTTGGACATATTCAAAAATGCTGGTGATGCCATCAGTTTGCAGTGACTGCCATCAGCTGCATCAGCTGACTTTAGGTAAGAAGTCATTTGAAACTATGATAGAAAGTTATACAAATCTGGGGATATGGGGAAAAGGAGGGTTGCAATTTCTCTCATACAGGTGGCAAAATAAGAACACATAACACAGAATGGCAAGCTATGCCACCAGGGGTTGCCTCTCTGCTTTTGGATTAGTTCTCAACTAGTATTAGCTGTACAACACATTAGATTGATATGGAGTGACATCCTCTCCATTGTCATGTGTTAGGATTGAGGAATCATTAATAATAATTGTGACAGAAAAATGAAAGCAACTAATCCACTTATTTATAACCTAGTTGTTTATAACTTCCTCTGTCCTGATTTCTTTGATCAGCCTTTTGCTGTATCATGGAATTGACTCTGTTTATTCCTTGAGGAGGAGTTACAAGCCAAATCCAATGTTGGCGTGACTACCGGTCCAGATGATATTGTATGATCTGAGAATTTGATGGAAGGAGTTATTTATAAACTGCCTAGAATACTTTGCAGTACTTCAAGGTGGATGATTAATTTATCATTGAAAAGGTTGAGCATTGATGTGAAATCAGCAAGTGTATAGGCTTAGTAATATATTATAAATATTGATGTGGAAGCCAATGAGTTCCTGACAATGGGATTCCTTATCATGTTATGCTGACAGCCTAAAACTTCCATTCACCTTCAAAAAAAACAAACAAAAAAAAAAAACCAAAAAAACCAACATAAAAAACCAACAAAAAACCCCCCACGAAACAAAATAACCTCTCTACTTCCCTTTTATAGAATGGGCCATGTTTTCAGCAATGTCCTGAATGAGAGAAAACAAACTCAGATTTTAATAATGTTATTTATGTTTATTTATGTTTATTTATGGTTTTTTGTTTGTTTTTTTTTTTTTTTTAATGTTTACTTATGCAGTTTGTGAGGTGAAATGAAGGTTTGGCTGAAAGCTGAGTTTGCTTTTGATTAAATGCTGCACTTTTACTGATATTAGGTATTATTATTTAGGCTCTCTTCATTAACTCTCAGAGATATAGTCTTCCAGAACTCACGTCTCATTGATCTCTCAGTCTTACAGAAGTGGAAACAAAGCCACAGGGTAACTAGGAGGTTCATGGAGAATCTCAAAGCAAAGACTGTGGGAAGAACACCTCTTTCCTTATTTATACCCTTGTCTTCCAGCACTTTGACTTAGGCAAAATTTATTGTTTAGGTACTCTCAGGATACTGCCCAGTTTGTCATTGGTTTGATTGATTTATTTATTTTTGTAGTTTCAGCACTGTGAAGTACTTCTGTTTTCAGTGACTTTTGTTAGAACTCCAGATGTTGGAGGAACTTAGTGCACAGACTGTTTGCCATTTCATCACCATGACTAGTCACCCCTCTCCCAGAACCCTGATGAAGTGTAGTTTATAGGAGTTAAAGTTATCTCTCAGTTTCCTACACAATATCATCATTCATTTCTTTCAACTCTAAGCAGCTCTGATTTTTCAGGAGATGTTAAGAAATGGCTTGATCTCCTGTGTCAGACTGCAAACTGCTCTGCTGCCTAGGTTATTTACAGCTGGGGGTACAAAATGTTGCCTTTCTCTTTTGCCATCCTTTTAGAATCACCTTATTCCTCTAGATTCCTTCAACCAGCTTCTTAGTCTGAGATTTATTTTCAATTTTGTTAACTTCTATTTGAGCTTAGGGCTGACAGAAGGATAATTTAGTGGAATTCCTGATTTTCTTCTGTTACTAACCTGGGGAATGATCCTAGTTAAGACTGAATTAGGTCCCTCTCTGTGCAAACCTTAGAGATCCTGATGAATTAATTTGTTTGTTGTACACCTGCTGGTTGAATGGTTGGTATTTGTAAGCAGAGCCCAGCTGCAGCATTTCTCCCAGCAGTTGTTGGAGGCTACCACTTAGTGCTTTAGCATATGAAACTCCTCAGATTCCAGTGTGCCAGAATGAGGGGAATCAGCTGGAAAGGCAAATGTGCGAAAATGAGGTGTTGATTGTTAATTCCAACTTGAGATGAAACTGTCTTGGTCAAACAAAGCATAGATGGAGAGGAATATTCATTAAGAGACAGAAGGCAGACCACAGACCTGATTTATTTTGACCTTATGCATATTGAGGGGAAACAGCAGGAAATCCACTGATGTGAGGAATTTCTTTTAGCATCAAATCATTTTATGGGGCCAAGAGGAGGCCAAGAGCAGGACAAAAGTAAATATATAAATTCTCTTTCTGTTGAGGAAATTTCAGCACATTCAGCCTTTTCAAGGATTTCTCAAGTCTTTGGAGAACCAGATGTTAAATACAGAATGATTTAAAACTTCCAAACAATGCCAATCAGTTTGTGTAATGATTTAAAGGGATAATGTATGACCACCTGACCTGTCAGTTAAGCCCATATACTCTGTTCATACTGTTGCAAAAAGTGAAATATGTAAAATTTCCTTCAGAAGGATGTTCTTTGTATACTTTCAAGCCTAATCAGCAAGAAGAGAGATTTAATCTGTGAAACAGATAGCAGCTAATAAGCTCTAAGTGATGTGTATGTGTTAGAAAAGCAAATAACTTGTTGGCAGTATTGCCTTGTTAAGGTTTAGGCCTGGACATGATTCAGTGGTCTGGGACCTAGGGAGAGGTCTTGTTAACCTCTAATGGGAAGAAGGATGCTCACTGATTGTGGATACAAAAAATGAGGAATTTCCAAAGGGCTTATTTCAGAAACAAGCCAAGTTTGTGACAATCACAACAGGCAGTCACTGAGAGTGCCTGGGAGAGTTTGTGTCTGAGTGCAAGCTCACTGGTCTGATTAGTCTAGAATACAGAGGGTACTTGTGTTTTGAAGCACCTGGTCTGAATCTTTGAAAAGTGGGTGGCCTGGAAAGAATTAATAATAGATGAAATAGTAAAAGATTTATTATGTTCCCATTAAATTTTGGGTCCTAGCATCTATTTAAAACCTGGCCAATTATTAGCTAATTTGCATGCACAAAGGCCTATTGTATTAGACACAAACAGGTGGATATTTTTAAGCATAATCATATTATTAATGAAAGCACAGAACTCAGAAGGTGCTTAGAAAGGTTAAAGTTTGTACAGGCAAAGGAGAAACTGATGACTAAGTCCAGACATGAGAGTAGCTCTGAGGGAGAGGGATTTCATTGTATAATTTATGGGCAGCAAAATGAAGAGAGGCTAAAAAAGCAGTGAGAACTTTTGGCTCAGTTCCTGCTGAAAACTTAGAAACTATACTCCCCATCTTGTTATGGCAAAACAAAACCAACCTAACCATTTTACAGATGATCCCCTTGCTATAAAAAAAGCTGCCAACTTGTATCATTTTGGCTCATTTATTTGGCTTGGAGATAGGAACAGCTGGAGCAAAGCTAAAGGAAAAACCCCAAAGCTCTTTCTTCATATTTTTTCTCATGGACACTGAGTTTTAATTAACTTCATCTTCCTCTTATTAAAATCAAATTCTTCTAATGGGACTACTCCTCTTCCCCAGACTTTTCATTTGTGCTGTGTTGGTATCAAGGAATTTTTCTTTTGGAGGCTGAAGTTATCTGGATATCTCTCAAAGCACTCAGTTTAAGATTGCCTCTGAGAAAGATAACACTGAGATCCCATAGAGAAAGAAGCAAAGTCTTAAAAATTGTCTTGAATGGAAAAGCTATTTTTCACCTTTAGGTAATCTTCCTTGGTTAATTATAGGGAAATACTATTAACAGTGTCAACAGGCCAAGAAATGGAGTTTTGGGAGTACACAAGAGGTCTGGAGACAAAAAGAAACCAGCAGTTTATCTCCACCATCCAAAGCATTTTACTCTTTGAGGGGGGAGCACCTCTCCTTGCAGCCTGTGCCAGTGACAGCTCCCGAAGACCTCGGGCATCCCTGTGGGAAATGCGCGCTGTCGCTCCAGGCTTTACTACTCTCAAAATTAGTTCACCCAAAAGAGACCCTCAGATATCCATGTAGCTGCCCCAGTATCTGAACAAAACCTGCAAAACATCAAAGGGCATTATGAGCAGCGCTGAACATTTGCACAGGGAGCTGTGCAGACATTATAAAATCTAAATTGGCACATAAGCTACCAATCATCCTGTAGAGCGATGAGCTCACGGATATGCCTATTTCTGTGTCACAGGATAACACAAAAAGGAAATAGTCACACTTTTCTTATTTATTGTTTAGAAATTCTTCTATTCTTTTTTACTTCCTGAATACAAATCTTCCATTTGTAGTCTTTTACCTGCAAATGAACATTATTTATTCTCCTTGCATGCCTCCTTACTTTTTTTTCAGACGTTGCTGTATTTGGGAAAAAGAGTGTTTCAGCACTAAAATGAGTCTTGCATTGGGCCATAAATTCTGTCAAGACTGTGCACTTTTGTGGCTTCTGCTCCTCCCTACCTGAGCATTAGTTGGTCTCTAGCTGGGATTAATGACATGTCAGGGTCAGGATTAAAACAGAAACCTTCACCTTTCCTAAGTGTTGCTACCTCTATGGATACCTCATGTCTGACTGTGTGCACACGATGCTAATCTGGTAAACCGTGACCTTTAAAAATTAGCTTTTCCATGATTTGAAACTGGATAAAAATTTAAATGAGAAAAGGCTATTCTGACTTTAAAGCCGTGGATGTAAAAGGAAATTAACCCTGGGAAGGATGACTGTAGAAAAAATGGAGTTGGGCAGAAAATCTCTGACATACTCATGTGCAAATCTTTTTGGGTACCTGCAAGGAGTACCCCATGTGTATTTTTGCTATTCCAAATATGTCAGCAGAACTATTAGAGATATTTTTAAAGAACTGGCATCCACTCCTATGCCTGTGAAATGAGGTGCCTTCATTATCAGATCCAAGTTTTTAAACACCATCAAGTGTCAGGACATTTGTGCGTATTTAGCACTTTGTAAAAAAATCTCACCATTTAGGTTTGCGTTCAGTCTTCCCACACTTATGTGTACCTGCTGTATTTTGATGCACTCTGCATCATGCAACTGTTAAAATTCAGTGTGTCAGTTCCAGTCACACTGTGATCCCTGGTGAACATGGGAGCTACTGTGAAGCTCATCTCTTGATTATAAATACCTCACACTTAAGACTGATCCCATATGTTTTGCGGATGTCTGACCCACTTGTTTCCAGAAATGTCTCAACTGGCTGACATGCCTGTTTATTTTCATATTTTCTAGTCACATTCTCGAGCTATTTTCTTTTTTAAGTAACTGTGCCCTGATGTTCCTTTACTTATTTTTGACTGAGCAAACGTGCTATGCTGTTTCTGTACCAACCAACCCTTTATATTTCAATATAAAATTGAAGTAAACTCCCTCTTTTTTAACAAATGGTATTTTGGCACAGTCTTTGACACAGTAATCAAGATTTCAGTTTTGTAGGAATTATAAGAGAATGAACCAACATAACTCCCACTTAAGGTAGGAAAAATTTTGGAGACTGAACACTTTTGCTGGATGGGACCCCATTTCAATATTTTTTGGCACCTCTAAACTAGGGTTAGACCTGAACTAGTTTGGTTCATTGCATATACTTTAACTTTACTAAAATCATGTGCATTTGACAAATCTCTATAAAACCAAACATTGTCATCCAAAAACTATAGAAATATTTCTATAATAGAATTAATATTAATAGAAGTTTATATCAACATTTTGAAAGCAACTCAACTGAAAGTTTAAAAATATATAGAAAGAAACCTTTTCTTTATAGCAGCTTAGAGAGTTTTAGTATAGGCCAATGGAAACATCATACTCATACATGAACTACATTGAGTAGTAGTTCTCCATATAGGATCACATACCATCCTGTACATGCCATTGGGAAATCCTTGCTTGGCCTGTAGCAGTAAAGCCACTGTTTCCTTAACTTGGAATGTAAAAAATGTACATTTTCATTTTTTGTCATCCACAACTTCCCATCCTGTCTCTATTCCTTTTGTGTTAGGGATGCCATCAAAGCTACTCAGACTCTGTTTGGAAATGGAGACAGCATGTAAAAGTGTTTAAAATCAAAACAGACAAAGCACATACAAGATTGTTATAGAACTTGACTACAAGGCTCTTAAAATGAAATGAGTACATGGTCTTCACTGAAGTAGAATTTGTATTTTAAAGGACATCCCATTTCTGCCATGATACTTTCCTTCTTTGCATAAATTATGAATTTTGAACTGAAGAAAAAATTCCCAAGCAAATTAATACTGAAATATCAGAAGATCATTTGACAACCAAATATTAATAATTCACATTTTTGAGGCAACATCTATTCTAAATATGTTCTCTTTTCTCTAAAAATAAAAAGAGACAGCAGAGAACCAAGTGAGAAAATCAATACCTAATTTTTTCATCAAATCACTACAAAATTCTTTTTATAGTAAGAATGAAGTCAAAATCAAAACATTCTAGAACAGGCAAGACAGCATTTTACCAGTTAAATACTATTGAACAGTTTCTGATTAGCACTTGTATGCAGTCTCACTTCAGTTACAAGAACAGCACAAGAAGTGATTTAGCTCAGTTTTGTTCCTGCATAACACAATGTGTCTTATACTCTTAAAACACCCAACCAGCAACCCAACCAAAACTCCCTCAAAACTAGGTTTTCTTTTGCTTAAGAGATAGATTGTCCTGGAAGTGATTTCATCAGTTTTCATTTCCAGGCTCTGTCAGTAACTTTAAGTCCTCGAATAATACTTGACTTTTGGAAATAGAATGGACTGAGTTTGTTGATGTTTGCAAAACAGATTGAGACTTCAAACCAAAATCACTTTCTGAGCACTAAGGATTATATTTGACCTGAGTCAAAGTTAGAGCTGAGGTTAGATCAAGTGGAAAGTGAATAAGCAATGCCAAGAGTAAAATTTTCTGAGAAAATGCAGGGTTTATTTTTAGGATAAGTAAGTGGAGAAGATTGAAATAAACTTCAGGATTAAGTAGTTGCTAAAGGAATTATCTTTGTGCTATGAATGCTTTTGATCTCTTCTCATTTTAGTATAGTTAAAAAAAAATTACAATGTTTTGATAATCTTTTACCTTCTGAACCAGCTGTTTGGAAAAAGCAAAACAGATCACAGGTTGGAAGCTTGTGCAGAAGCACCCAATGAAACTGAGACAGTTGTTCTGGATACAGCCATGACTGACTGTGGTTGGAGACTTAGCCAGAGGCTGTTCTTTGGCACATTGCTCCTGATATCCAAGTATCAGTGCCACACACACTGATGGTTGAAAATTGCCATGTGCAGCCTGAACACAGCCTGAGCTAGGCTGATCCTGACTTACACATTGGCACGACTGGTTGGAGGGAAGTTATGCTGATTCTGTTACATTTTACATTTCCCCTGCTCCTGAGCTAATCTGAGAGGGGAAATTGGCATTTAAAGAAACTGATTCCTGATTTCAATATCAGCTAGAGTAGTCTGTGCATGAAAGATCACAGAATCTGCATCTCTGACCCCTTCCCAATTTTGTTAATTGCCTCTACTCAGATGGTTACTAATGTTCTATACCAGAATTTGCCAATATTTGGAATCTTCCATCAGTTTTTTCTGTTGAACCTAATGCCTTTGTATAGTGCCTGAATTGTAGACTTCAGGTTATTGACAGGTATAGATATGAAGCTCAGTCTATGTTTATAGTGCAAGGGACAGTAACGACTGGGTAGCAGTTTCCAGTTAATTTTACCCTGACTTTCAAAATCTGTATGTCATTTAACCATCAGTCTATTTAATAATTTCATTTACAGATGCATCATTTAGCAACAGGGTTTTTTTATTTCTTTAACAATATATTTTGAGTACCTTTATAGGTCTGATTCCTCTTAATGAATAAAATAAATGCTCTAGAGCTTTAAAAGTCATGGGAACAATTTTTTTAAGTGTGGATGTATGAGTGTATTAGTGAAAGCAATTCATGCTTTGGATTTGGCATAAAGTGAGCTGATGTGATTTGTTTTTACAGCCACATGCTACAGGCAAAGAATAAAATTTAAAAAGAAAAGGAACATATTGTTCCTGAGATAGGAGAATGTATTTAAATAAGAGGCAGAGCATTTGGTCAGGGCTGGCATAATTCCAAGCAGCTGTTATCTCAAAAAATTTGAGGTTTTCATGATTTGCTGCTTGTTACTCTCTTCAAAACAAATCAAAAAAGAAAACAGAAAAATTAATTTCATTACCTCAATGCAAAATTTTTTGGTTTGGTTTGGTTTGGTTTGGTTTGGTTTGGTTTGGTTTGGTTTGTTTGTGACTTTTGTTTGTGTTCCAGGACTGCCAAAGTACAGTTGCCTAGGAAATGTCAGTTGAATTTAAGTTATAATTTTAAAACGATCAAGATCTATAGGGGAAAAGATGTTTCTAGAAGATCCACACAACAACCAATAGTGACTCTTGCTCCATGTGTGAGACTCAGTGATACTGGGCTCTGGTGGCTGTTATGGTATTTTGCCCTTGCCCAACTGAATCCTGCAATTTTTTAGCAGCTCTAAAGCCTCGGGACCTGAAATCATGAAGGGGATAAAGGGGCTTGAAAAATGAAAATTATTTTCTTGGCTGAATTTTTAGAACATTCTTAGGGTGGTGTTTCAGACAAGATGCCTTGTCAGAGATCTAAAACTAGTGAAACAAATATGTTGACAGGTGGGATTATTATTCTGAGAACCACTGTGAGCATCAACCTGAAATCTTTGATGCATGAAGAGGCCTGAAAGCTGCTTTTTCTTTGGGGCTTTTTGGCTTTGACTGACACTGTTGAAAGGTTTAACTTAACCCATTTAATAATCCATTATTCTTAAAACTATTATTATGACAGTAGTTTCTCAAGTGTGGACAAGACATGCAGGAACAGCTGGTGTGCACCTCAAAGTGCTTATAGCCAAAGTGTGAATATGCTGCTGTGAATCATCTCAGTAATAAGCCACTGTCTTTTTAGAACTGTGACTGCCACCTGTTATTGAGTATGCTGCTGATTTCTGCCTGGGCTACTTAATTTATTATCACAATAACAGTAGGAAGATTAACACTAGAGCAAAATCAGCAGTTTTCCAGAGGCTTAGGGGCTGCAGTCAAGATTTCCCCAACAACTACTCCAGAACACAAGCAAAATTTTGTCAGTAGTATTTGACGTATTGGGACAGTGAAGGTTTCACAGCTTTCAGTGCAAACTCATAAAGTTCTCAAATCCACAGCCAAGCTTCACCAACATGAACTGCAAATGAATACAATTCGTGCCAAAGTTTCAGATCCTCTGCACTGGGTCTTTTGGAAGTTGATGAGTTATCCCATTAAGTTCAACCCCTTCTGCTCCCTCTTCCACTTTACACTCTATTTTTTTTTTTTTAAAATCCAAAACATCATGAAGATATTGAACATTTTTTGAAGGCAGTCTTCTCTGGATTCATCTCACCTCTGAATAATTTATTAAACTGTCTGATAAAAATACAGACACTTATAATACCATTCTACATGCATTAGTGACACACAAATAGTAAAAAGATAATGAATATAGAGACTCTTCACTGAGTTTGATGACATCTTTTCTTATCCGTTTCAACCTTTCCAGATGTTTTTCCTTTCCTTAACCTTAAAAAATAAAATAGAAAATACTTGTGACACACAAATAGTAAAAAGATAATGAATATAGAGACTCTTCACTGAGTTTGATGACATCTTTTCTTATCCGTTTCAACCTTTCCAGATGTTTTTCCTTTCCTTAACCTTAAAAAATAAAATAGAAAATACTTGTGACACACAAATAGTAAAAAGATAATGAATATAGAGACTCTTCACTGAGTTTGATGACATCTTTTCTTATCCGTTTCAACCTTTCCAGATGTTTTTCCTTTCCTTAACCTTAAAAAATAAAATAGAAAATACTTGCAAGTCTGTGTGTTTTCCAGTTTAGATTCCAGTCATTCTTTGGTTTTGTCTCCTTTCAGCCAACAGAACAGGACCATTTTATGGTTTCTTATGCTGAAAACAAATAATTTCAAATTAGTTTTGAAAATCCACTCTAATTGTGTTTACCAAAATATGCACAAAGTGCACAAAGGCTCTGCTCAGGCATACAAGCTGTACTCTGAAGATATGCTCAGACTCAGAAGAGAGCTCTAAAAAGAAGCACTGTGAGGAATGTAAATGTGCAGGTAAAAATATTAGATAAGTGCCCTGATAAAATAGATCCAGTGTCTCAGAGGTTGCCTAGTCACCTGAAGGACTGCAATCCATGAGTTTTGACAACAGAGTTGGCTCAGAACACCAATAGTGATCAAAATGTGAAAAGATAAGGGCTCCTTTGAACCCTTTGTTTGATTAGTTATACTTACTGAATGCACACCCACATATTATTTTACCCAATGCTGGTGTTAATCTTATATTTTTAATAACAGGTCAGGACATAAATAAAATGGGCAACCTGACATCCAGTATATTTTATGGCAATTGAACATGAAAAAAAAATTACAGCCAGCTTCATTCAAGCCTTTGATCTATTCCCATATCTCTTTTGCTTTTTTCAGGGAAGTTTTAATACATTTATCTTTGAAAAATATGAGGCACCAAGAGAAAGGAAACAGACAACCTATTATACAAACTCACTGAAAAACAGTCTGCATCTGTTTTTGAAATCAGTTTTCATTGAAATGCAAACAGAACTCAAGATAAGGCTATTCCAACTGATAAAATCTTTGCACCACAATAATGCAGTTTGAATCTTGAGTTAACTGACAGTCTTCAGCATGCCAGCTCATTTTCTTGCTGTCCATCCTGGTCTTTGGTCACCACAGTGGCCTTTCACCGTTTTCACTTCCCTAAGATCTGAGGGACTTCTCAGAGCACTCTGAAATAGATGGGTCTGATGTCCCTAATAATTTGGATTAGTTGTTTTTATCTAAGTTTCAGACCTTTGTAAGTTTGATAATTCTGCAGGAAAATAGTTCTATAAAGAAATGAAGGACAGGCATAAGGGCTAAGCAGGGCGGGCTTTAATCTCATTAAAGGAATTCATAGTGGGCATTCATATCTTGAGATCAAGACAAATCAGATGTAGCCCTTCCCATCTAATATCCAAGACAATTGTGGCATTAAAGGTGAGCACAAATTTTAAATCCTGACTATTTTGGCACAAAGTGTCTAGGAGTCAATCAAATAGCAAAGTAGCTGGAGATTGAGAAGAACTTCAGCCATGACTCCAAGCCTCCTGCTTAGAGTAGGATTTAACTTGATGAAGTATTCGATACACCAGCTTTGGACAATATAATTTCCTCCTACAGTTTTCTTATTCCTGAGTGGAAGAAAAAATTTCTTTGGCTCTTTGAGCAGAAGTTGGTAGTGAAACCTATTCTTTTCCATTCACAATATTCTGGAGTAGTGCAGATGCAAAAATTCTGTGGTAAGGCAGCCATCAAAACCGTGGTCTTCTGAACTTTGGGAAGATAGTTCATAGGGCTTTGATAAGATCAATTTTCTTCTATCAAACAGCTCTACTAGGTTTGGTTTTTTTCCTAACTTGAAAGAGGAACCCCCATCACTCAGCCTCAAACACTCTCTTTTTACCAGGTTCAAACACTAGCTTTTCTGAGCTCAGGGTAAATTTGTTCAAAGAGTATTAGGGTCCCATGTGTCCTTTACCATAGAATGCATTTCCCTAGGACTTTTGACAGCTCAGGCTCGGCATGTTTTTGGTGTCGTCTTTTTGTTGGTGCTGCATCAAGGGCACCAATTTGATGCATCATTTGTGTGCTAGCCAGGCTATGATGTACTTTAACCTGAAAACATGTTAACAAACTAATGCCACTAATTTGCCCAGTAGTTTCCAGAATTAAAGCAGCAGCCACACTCTGGATGACTGAATTACTTCTGCACCTATTGTAGCAGCTAGATGTGAATTACAGACATGTAGTGTTTAGGCTGTAACTTGACTTTTGAGAGAGCACCCACATTCAAATGAGGGTCTTATGCAAGCTCTGACTTCAATGGTGGTGGTTTTTTGGTTTTTTTAATATTGCATCTAACAAATGGAGTGAAATATCTCCAATTTGCTATTGAGGGTCTTATGCAAGCGCTGACTTCAATGGTGGTGTTGTTTTGTTTTTTTTTTTTTCATATTGCACCTAACAAATGAAGTGAAATATCTCCAATTTGCTATTGATTTCCAATGTGAAGCAGCCAGCCAAATCAGATGAGAGCAATTTACCAGCTGCTGTTGAGCACTAAATATTAGTGCCAAAATGTCATGTTTCTTTGCATGCTTCTCTGAAAGAAGTTGTCAATATTTTCATCAGGTGGCTGGTTCTAAAGTCACTTCAGTGGCCAGGGTTTCCCTGGGGCATTTGGCACCTGTGAATTAGCAATTAAGTTGCCCCCCTGCACCACACGCCCAGAGATTTCCAGCCATTCCTTTCTAGCTTGTGAGGAACTTTGTTGGTTTGTTAGCCAGTGCTCAAACAGCTGAGGGAGAATAGTCTAGGTAGAAATGAACTAGGGAGGGAAACTCAGTGCCTTATGAGAATCGAGACATTTATTTTTCCTGACATGAATAAGTGATTTAAACAGTACTCTAGTACACATATTGAATTATGATGCTAGAGGTGTGACAGCAGCTTTGTAATTGTTTATCAATCACTTTAAAAATGCAGCTCAGTGTCTGATAAAGGTGTTTGGAAGGTTTGTTCTTAATTTATTGCACTTCTTAGATTGAGAGAATGCTGTAATACATGGACACATTTTCCCCTGCCTACCACCTTTTTTCAATCTGAATTTTGTCTTACAAGGTTAAGTAATCTGAGCATACTGCCTTCATAAACATTCTCGCTTGTATACATGTTTTATCACCACCTATCTTGCTGTTCCTCACTTATGAATTTATACCCACAAAAATGATTGGTTCCCACCCAGCTGTCCACTATATGAGGATATGTTTTCTTTGGGGAACTCTGAGATAGCGAGGGGAAGTGACCACATGAAAGAGCACATGACTGGAGGAACATGAATGAATTTTAGCCCTCCTCTGAACCCTGCATAGTGCTATAGAAAACATAGGAATTTTAAATATTTTTTTTAATTGTCCTTTTTTTCTTAAATATCTTCCTATGCACAGCTTATCCCAGCCTTTTCCCTTTCTCAAAAAACTCTTGCAGGTTGAGCACAAGAGCAGGCACCTCTCAAAGGAGTTCTTAAAAAGACATCTGGGCCAAATTAACCTGACTAGGAGGAAAGCAACAGAACAATAAGCAGGCCATCTATTTCCAAGGTTGTGTTCCTTGTCAACTACTGGCACTAAAGTTTGCTAATTGTGTACTGGAGGAAAGAGGGGTAATGTTTGTTGCCCCAGAAAAAACAAGTATCTCAAGATACTTCAGTATCAGTAAGATTTTCAGAAATATATCTTTATTTTCCACTGGAACTAGGAATGATGCCTAGAGGTGTAAATATTGCAGTTGTAGATACCAAAATATAGCTTCAAGATATGACCATTTGCTCTGTGGGAGTGTTAGGAATCTGTTTTCCAGTGTGAAATGCATCATCAAGGGGATCAATAATTCATGTAAAGGCAATAGTATTAAAGTTCATCTATTTTCCATGCACTGCTACTAAGGACATCTGAGAAATAGAATCAAAGAATCATAGAATGGTTTGGGTTGGAAGGTACCTTTAGAGGTCACCTAGTCCAAAGTCTCTGCAATGAGCAGGGACATCTTCAACTAGATCAGGTTGCTCAGAGACCCATCCAGCCTGGCCTTGGACATTTCCAGGGATGAGGTATCTACCCCTTCTCACAGGACAACCTGGTCAGTGTTTTCACCTTCATCACAGAAAGTATCTTCCTTACATTTAGTCTGAATCTACCCTCTTTTACCTTTAGCCCCATTACTCCTTGTCCTATCACAACAGACTCTGCTGGAAAGTCTGTTCCCATCTTTCTAGTGAGACCCCTTTAAGTATTGATAGGCAGCACATAGAGGGGCACCAACAAAGGTATCAAGGGAAATAGAAGAATAAGCTCTAATTTTGCAATCACTTGGGCAGGGAGGCAGGGTAGAGCATTACTCTGCCTATCTTTTCCTGCTGTTTGGTTTCCTGTGCCTCAGAGCAAGTCTCATGGATGCCAGGACTGAGCTGTGCATGAAGATCAAGCAGATGCCATATGTTACATAAACTTGTGCATTTATCTAGCTACACAGAGATTACAATTTCTCCTTGTCTCCTTCAAAATGCACATGTAGTGCTACTATGAGGAAGCCATTTGGATAGCAATCTAGGTCTTATGTGATTGTGGGCAGGATCCAACAAGCTTGAAGACATGTTCCTAGTGCCCAGTTCAAGGTCTGGCCACCTGGTTCTGTCTGCCACCTGGTTTAATATCCATTATGGCAGATCCCAGCTCTGTTATTGAGTTGTCTTATTGTCTGGCTAAAATCAGCCAGAGGCTTTGAAGCAACTGGTTAAGCCTTTATCTATGTACAGGGGTTTTAGAGACAGGAGGGTAGTCAGTGTTTTCATGATGTTCTCACATTTGTATGCAGTGACAGTCTCTGCTCCCAAAAGTCAAATTGGTTCATAGCCTAAGAGCATTTCTGGGCTCCTTTGCTTCTTGATACACAAATTAATTCCAATGCCAGAAAGGGATTTTTTCATCTGGAAAAGGGAAAGGGACTGTGTACCTCTTTCTCTGGCCATTTTACTGATCCAATTACCTCCTCCTGTCTTAGAAAGCATGCATGAATCATAAAAATCCAAGTGGCCTGTAACAAACTAGATGTCTCCTGGAGCTATATCCCTGGGTGGAGGCGTATCTGCTGAGCACTCCATGCACAGCATTGGCTAAACACATGAGTTAATCTAAAGACATTAATCTTCATCATGGCATGATATTACTATAGAGCTGTGCTGGTGTCAGGGACTGCAGGGCCAGGCTCTTCTGCATGTCAAGCTTTCTATCAAGCCAATAATCAGGCTGCTAAAAGTTAAGTAGCTCTGTGTTTTCTTTTAACACTCTTCTGTCCTGCAAATCCAGTCTTTGTTAGAGAGTCCCTAGGTCATCTCATAAACAATGGGGAGTACAGTTTTATCTCCTCCTCCTGCTCACCACATGTATTCCTACTTTCATGAAGGGTTTTTGGAGGCCCTCTAGAAGAAGAGAGAGAAACACACGGGTTTCTGATTTACTTCTGATCCACATCTGCATTTTCAATTCATTGAAATAACAGTGAGGAGGAATGTTTTGCAGAGAATGTTAAGAATACTCTTAATACTAAGAAATTATTGTAAGGTTAGAAAAGGTTTGTCAGTTGCTTAAGCCAATACATGCACTCAGTCTAAATTCTGTAGAATAACCTTTTTCTCATTAAGTGTGGCATTTTAAATAATTAAATTTATATGCAGCACTGCCTTGGACTTTACTGACGATAATTTTCTTAGAAGAGTCAGATCTTCGAGCTATAGGAACCACACATTGTAGGTAATATTAAAGCACATTCATAACACTGTTTTAATCAGAAATTATAGTATTACCCTTGAAGGCTCTTGCTTAATATTTATATGTTAACATTTCAACTAGTAAGGAATTGACCTTCCAAATAAATATAACCTACATTAAAATGTTGTGTGTTAATATCCAGTGCATTGACTCCTTTCTTTTAACTGATCTACATCTTCAGAAATATATTGTTAGGAAAAAATATTGTCTTGAATTATTTAGTCCGAAGTAAACAATGGTTCCAAAGTAACTCCTTACAACATTCTAGCTTCAGCTTCAGAGGCTCTTCTGTAGCCAAGTGAACCCAAAATGATCTCTATGCACCCACAATGAACTACATCTGTTGGCATGATAGCTCTTGGTCATGCAGCCTTGGGAAATAAAAGGCAAGGAACTTCTCTAAAATGGAAAACCTTTCACGTTAAGAAAATAGCTTAACAGTGTATTAGGTAAGAATTAAAACAACTGGAAATGAATTCTTCTTTTCCAAAATTTTCTTCCAAAACCTCCATACAGGCTTAGAAAATCATCTGAAAATATCACAAAATTTTCATTTTAGAGAGATTAAACCTGATATGTCAAGACATCCTATTTTAGATACTTTAAACACAGCAGTAGTTAAGCATCCATTGTAGAGGGGAGAGGAAGCATACCACAAAAAGATGAAGACTCTCTGACTTGCTGAGTTTTAAAGTTAAAATATTTGATTTTCTTGAATGTTAAAATGGAATCTGTCTCTTCTTTTTTTGTGTGTGTTTTCTGCTCTTGAATCTAATTTTTTTTTTCTTTTTTTTTTTTTCCCACCAGAATGTTTTTATCGGGTGTTTTAAGCATTAAACAAACGTGAACAGCACTTCTTAAGCAGGTATCTTCTTAAACATCTTTATCCTCAGTAAACAGGTTATTATCATCTAAAGGAGCCCTAAGTTCACACATTAACTGTATTCATTTCCCAAGTTATTAAAATGACATTTTTGTTTGTTACATGTAAGACCATTTCTTGGTGGGTATTACAACAGCATGCATTTTCAATATAGCCCTCTGAGCTATTTCTCCTGCTAGTCCAGCTCTTGTGCTGAGATCACTACTGTCATGTGATAATTAATGAGGATTTTTAAAACACAAATTCAAGCAGTCTTATCCTAATGGCCAATACTATATCAAACTTACTTGGTCAGAATAGCTGCTCCTGCACATTGCAGGGGTGATGAACATCCCAGTTCAAGAACTGGGCTCTCTTGTGAAGCTCCATAAAATCTTAATGGGGTTTGTTATACATACCTATCAATTTTAAAACAGTCTGCCTTTTCTTCTCTTCCTCTTTAATATCACTTTCTTTATGTGTCCTCTGTGTCCTATGTTTTTACATAGTTTATTCAGTGTATTTGCCCATGTCCCATCTACTTAATTCTATTTCTTTGTAATTTATTGTTTGGGTTTTATTAATTTTATTTATTTAGGCTTCAGTTCATTCAGTTTCTATTCACGATGTGTGACTGCTTGAGTCTTTGCTTTAAAAGAAATCACCTGATCTGCATAAATAGTTGCAGGCTTTGTCTTGCCCTCCTTCCTCTCCCTTTCCCTAGACTGATCCTATTACTGAGCAGAGATATGCAAGGATATATTGCAACAAGCTCATCATCATTTCTATATCTGCTTGATAAGAACATAGAAAACAAAGTGATTTTTTTACCATCAGACTCTGTACTTTTAAAACAAAGAAGACCAAAATTCTTTTATCCCACTGTTCTAGATTGAGGTAACAAATTCAGAAGTGTCTATAGCCCATTTTTTCTTTTTATCAATTCCTCTCTGTTAATATTCTGAGCATTTTCAGCTAACAAAGGTTAGCTGAACATATGTTAAAAATTTAGAGCATTTATGTCTCATAAAATCCAGGCTCATGCAGAATTCCAAGTATACACAAATCTGAATTTTCCTGTGAAGGCAAGAGTAACTGATTTAAGGCATCAGGGGCGTGATTCAAGAGAAGGGAAGGAGAAAAGTATAAAAGGAGTTTTCACTGTTGGATCAATGAGATGACATCTCATATTCCAGGTCACCTTTTAAGGAAAGCTTCAAATATATTCAGATTCTCTCGTATTGTTCTTTTGGGATCTTAAAGTTTATCCCTCTGCTTTCAGCATATGTACCTTCTTCATTCAAGACAAAAGAACTTGATGTACAAAGAAATATTTGACTTCTCGAAGAGATTTTCTGTTAGTTTCAGGAATTATGTCAGCCATTTTTCCATCACAAGTCTTTTGTGCACAGTTTTTTGAGTCATTAAAGGTTTTTCTTCCTTCTTCCTTACTTCAAAAGTAACCTACAGGCTTTTTAAGAAGAAATGTATTTTCCTCCTGAGGTCCTGCCACCGTTGCTCTGGAGGGTCACCCAGCACTGCACTATGTAGTTCAATGCAAGGCTCAGAAGAAGATGGGCCACCCTCAGAGAATGAGGCTCAGGTCAGACTGTATTCCATGGGGAATACCCATTCAAAGTTTGATTTCAATAGGTCTGAGCTACAAGTGCATTACTGCCTGTTTGTAGACTCTCCTTAGACACAGGACTCGCACCCCAGCAAAGTGAGAAAACCCACATGCTTATTAAATCTTATTTTGGGTATCTCTACAAAAGACATTAAGGGAAATCACAGTATCTGTTCTGGTGCCCACGTGTCAGCTCTTTCTATTTCATCACTATTTTCTTTGAATGCTGCCATCTCTGCTGCTGGTGGAAGAGTTTAGTACCTAGAAGTTATTGCCCACACAGAGCAGGCATTATTGATTTCAGAGGTAAATAGAGGAACAAACAAAATTCAGGCACAGCTGTGGATGATATCTGTGTCCCTCCTAACCACACTTTCTTTATACCAAATGATTTATATTTGGTTTCCTGATATTAAATTCTCCCTTGACACCAAGTTTCATAGTACATGGTGTTCATAGTACATTTTAATACTTCAGGGATCTTTCAGTCTTGCTTACTTCAAGTTTTTACTGTAAACCTTTTCCTCTATTTCTTCTATCCTTATTCCTAGTTTATGTGAACAAGCTATTCAGCTATTGTGTCACTGACATTTAACTTTTCTTCTTAAGGCTGCTGCCTGCTCCCAGAAACATGCAATATAAGCAAACAACTGACAAATCAATCTTTCCCATGAGATTCTGGTGTAGAGGAATTTTCTCATTTAGAAAAGCTGAAGATTTGCCTATAAGGACTCAGACTTGGATTGGGAGATCATGTATTTAAAATATAAACAAACATCATGATTTTGAAGCCTTTTTTCTTGGTGATTATCCTGGATTCTGGTTCCTAATGCTGAGCACCTGATGTTTAACAGTAAGCTATGGGAAAGGTTATATGGAAATTTGTTTACTCCTACCTCAAAATTGAATCTTGAGAGGAGAGGGAAAAATCAAGCATCTCAAAGGTACATGGTCCTCAGTTTTCTGAGTACTATTTCATTCAGACTCAGCCATCTACTACCCTAAATCCTTATTCTTAAACTATAGACATTTCATAAACCTTGAGGGTCCTGCTTACATCTCTCCTTGGCAACACACCTAACAGAGAAAAAAGCATCCTTTTTTATTAAAAAGTCTCATTAGCCTGTTGAATGAGCACTTCAATATTTTCAGTTCTTCTACTTCTGCCCAGGAGGAGCACAGAAGAAGTGGTGGGGCAGGCTCCTGGCAAAGTCCAATTAATTTTTTCACAAAGATAATTTTACTCTTTAAAAATTCTTGTTGAAAGATGAGCATCATAATACATAACAAATTAATATGAATAAATTACATTAAAAATCCTGTTTGATTGGAGAGCTTTCTTGACTGTCCTGTGTTTCTCTGCAGTTCAACCATTTGGCTTTTGCCAGTTTGCAATTCAGAAGAGTATGTATCACTTTCATGTGTCTGATCGTAAGAATCGCGTGGCAGGGCTCTCACTTTATGATAGGCTGATTGTAATTTATTTCAGATATTTCAAATGCTTGCAGAAAGTGAATTGTAATCTTCTTTTTTTTTTTTTTTGTGCAAGCCTTCAGATATGCAGGCTAATACATATATTTTGCATTAATATTAATTTCAGGGAAATTCAATCACAGAAGCACTTATGGGAAATTATTGCAGAAGTGCATTGATATGAGCGTACAGGCACTACCATGAAAATGGTGATTTGCTAAAGACCTTCTCATTTACAGCCTAAAATCCTTAAAACCTCAGCTTTTGCCAGAATAATTTTCTGACAAAGGGCCTTCTTTATTAGAACAGATAATAGATTTAGGTTTCCTATTCTTATCTTTAGTTTCTGACTAGTCTCCTAAGCTTCATAAGTTATATTATCTTTCTCTGTCTGACCCAACAGTTTTATGCAGAATTGCATAGCTTCAGCTAGAGATACTGAGAGCTCATGGCTTTTCTTACCTCCTTATCTCATCCTCAGACACCTTACCTAACTTCAGTAATGGTTAGGAAGGACCTAACTTCATACACCTTAGCCAGGGAACAGCTATGTTTAGGCATCCAGGAACACCTAAAATATCAACCAAGACTACTGGTCTGCTCACTCATTTTCATGCTACCATCAAAGCAAACCTTAATATTGTTGATATGAAATGGGAAGGTTTCAGTGGGGGAGGGAGAAAGCTGTACTTCAAACTGTTATGATGGCATACAGGGGACTTTCCTGTATGGTGAATGCTTTTGATTTCTTGTTTAAAATTAAATACTGACTGTGTTTAGGCCCTAGGTATACTAGAAATTTCACAGCTCTCAAACACAAGTCAGGGGAAGCACTGCCTTTCAGCTGTTAAAGCCTTTCAGATGTTAAAATCTCTCTGAGATGCAACCTAAGTAACTTCTTCCCTAACAGTTTTCTTCAGCTGTGTTCTGCCTTTCTTCATCTGACTTATTAACTTCCTTGAATTAAATTTCAGGTATCTTTATTTCTCTACGTGTTATTTAGGTATTTTTTTCTCTGATGTGCTCCTGAAAGGCAAGCCATCTACAAACTGTTGGAGGAGTAAATAGTGCTTCATGGAGATTCCCCTGTGGAAATCTGGACTCTTGAGGTGCTTTTATTAGTAACTATAATATGATCCCTTCCCTGTGATCAGATTTCCCTGGGAAGTCTTCCATTGTTGTCAGCTTCAGCAGTCCCATGAGAAACAGCAGAATGGAAAGGTTCATTGGAAAATCTGGGAGGTAATGTTGCATCACCTCCATATTTCCCAATTGTTTTACAGTAAAGGATAAAGCATTACAGTGTGTCATGCTATTACACTGCCGTGTTTGCACTCGTGCTATCACTGCACGGTCCATAAATTCTTGCAATGGGAAAAGACTGCTAAACTCTCTATACAGACAGTGTTAAATTTGGTGTGTTGCCTTCCATTTCATCTCAATTATCAACAGCTTAATGGCTGCAACCAATTCTGCATCTTCGTTTGCACTGCCTATCTAGTAGCCTGATTTACATCAGTAGCACCAGCACAGAATTTTGGTTAATTGGCACTTCAGTAGCTAAATTGCATTTCTTTATCCTAGCGAAACATATATGTGTTTATGAGATTTTAACTAAAATTGTAAGAGCTCAAAATGATACTTAGTTTATCCAGCAACAAAACTGTTTTCTATTACAATTCACCTTCCATAATGTTATACAAAGCACTACTCTATTTTTGGGGGGAGAGAATAGCTTGTAGTCACAATAATGACAGGAAAGGTGTAGACACTGCATGGAAACTTGCCCTGTAAAACTGTGCATTAGATAATTCTGCTGTACAGTGGATGTGGAAGCTTCTCCCTGTGAGTAGAATTAATTCCTCAGAAGCTGTGCTGCTTTATCACAAACACTCAGATGCATTGTGAAATTCACTTCTTTTTATGCTCTGCTTAAGTCCTGCTGGCACCCAGAGGGACCTAGAAATAGCTTCTTAGCAGTAAGATAGTGTTTGTTTTATTGCTACTGTATTGCCTAAGGGCTTATACTATGATGGAGCCTTGTTTTTACTGTCACTTGGTATTGTTAATTCCAGGCATCATATAATGATGAGTTATGCCCTTGAAAATCATAAGAGTCCTAAAAATAATGAATTTTAAAAAACCATAATAGTAACATGCCTCAGGGACCAATTCTTTTAAATTAGAGTGGATGAGAGTCCAATGTTATTCTCCAATAAAAAAAAAAAAAAGCAAACCTTACATTATCAAGATACAAGTGTGATATATTCCTCTGATTTTGGGAGATGTGTGTTTTGAAGAAAATATCAAACTGGGTGGGGCCTCTTTGCTAGTATGAGATTTATGAGCATGTCCTTATGCACAGCCTGGTGAATGGAAGATTGAGGATGCAGTAGGGAGAGTGTGGTTGGAGTCTGCAGGCAGGCAGGGCGAGGAGCAGGGACAGTGGAGCACGGGGCCAAACTTTCGGGTTGCGTAGATGAGGAAGTTCCCAGGACTCTGGAAGTACCAGAGACAGAGCAATCTCTGTGCACTGAAGCCTGGCCTGCTCTAGGTACAGCTCCAGCTGTGCCAGTCTGCTTCCCTTCTCATTTCTGTGATTACAAAGCAAAGAAGAGACATGCAGGGAACAGGAGACAGTCCATGTAAGAGAAGGATGAAAGTGCAAAAGCCCTCTAAGAGACAGTGGATGTGTTTTATAAAGAAGTGTGATAAGGTGAAAGAGTTAATGAAGAGAAAATATATATGTAAAGGCGGAGAAGTGGAGAGAAATGAACATGCAGCAACTAAAAAGAAAAAAAATAGAAAAATATATTAGAAACCCTGATTAGAATTCAGCACAGGCTTAAATGTTCTGCAAGGGGCAGTTGCATACCCTGTATAAAACATCCTCAAGACATAGTTCAGCATTAAGTGACTGATAACTGTAATAATGACCTGAACTGAATAATGACATTATTTCAGCTTTCTATATCAGCATTCAGAACTGAAAAACACTCCTGCTTAGAGCTACAGAGCACTTTAATGAACTTGCAAAAGACAAAGTCAAAAATCTCATTTTAACTTTGAGGAGAGGCATTGTAATATCCTTCTCTTTTCAGGAATGATAGAATTTCTCTGAAGTGATGACAATTTTTCAATTTGGTGACAACTTCAATGAAAGTCAGAAAAAACAGATAAAATTTTTCATGAGAGAGCAACTAAAACCCCAATGCTCATGAAGGATTTTGGTGCCAAAACAAAATAACACACTCAATTCTCTCTGAATCTCAAGGGAACACCTAATCAGCCTTCTACAAGCACTACTGAAAGATGCATAGCAAAAATCCAGTACAACTCTTTAAAATCTGTGCATGTCACTGCTAGCTCAAGGAATAATGATAACGAAATTTTGATTCAGAGATTTTTCAACTCACAATAACATTTGTCTAATTGGTTTTCTTTTGCATTTATATCTTTGTTTTGCTTACAGTGGAATAGAGTTAAAATTGAAAGTAAATGTCTCAAATTTTCCATCTTGCAAATGAACATAATGTGAACGAGTGTTGCACTTGCAGACTGTGAGAGCAACAACTTTGAGTGATTTATAGTACATCCAGGATTGCCTCCATTTATCCACCAGTGTGGGTTGATGTTGGGGAGGTCCATGTTGTTAGGCCATTCTTTCACCTGAACACTGTGCTTCACCAGCAAGAACATGAGGGCAGTGTCAGGATTTTTGAATCTACCTGCATGGTGTGGGCTCAGTGAAGCTGTTTGCCAAGATTTTAAGATGGTACCCAATGCTAATACTGTTTCCACTAAAGATATTAAAATGCTGCTATGTTGAGATATCCCTTTCTGCCTCATAAACTTCCTCTCATGTACTAGCAGGCTAATAACTGCATTAGAATTTTTTATCAGTTCCTTTCTGTCATACAAAATCAGGAAACATTTACTTTCTGTGTGCATTCATTAGCAGTTCACACCTCTCTGAAGCACTGAAATGGCCCATGTCGCTATCCCATGCTGCTATTGCTGCTGACAAGGCTCCAGATCTCATGATGAAGTGTTTTCTCCAGCTGAACTGCTGTGAGGCTTTGCTGTATTCTCAGGACTGTGGTAGTCACCATCTCTCCAGCTAACCTTCAAGAACAAAATTTTGGTCAGAAGCAAAGGAGTAAAAAGGCAAATGAAATCTGGAGACAGCTTTTAAATGATGAGGCTGCTTTCCCAAGAATAAATTATGCCATAATTCAATAAAGACAAACATGGGGGGAAAAAACCCAAAACAAGAGTATTGACACTAAAATTATAATGAAAAAGAGGACACCAAAGCTCCAGAGAGAAATATGTAAATTCACTAATATCTGCTTTATGGCTTCTACGAGTGTAAATCAGTAGTATCTATGTCAGTATCACTGGAGTCAGACTGTGGACCTGGAATGAGAGTGGAAGTTTTCTCTATAACATTTCAAATTAGTTATATTTAAACACTTCTGTGGGTGTTAGATTGATTTTCTCCCAGTTACCTGTGAGTAGGAATCCATGGGAGTCTCAAAGGATTGATTAGAAAGCCAGTAACTACATTAACTAAATTTATCCACAGGTATGTCTCAGACAAAAGCTGTAGTTTCAATTTTCTGTGACTTGTCTGAATAGCAGGAGTGTAACAATTAAATTCTATGGGAGGAAGAGAACTAGAGAATTGAAGTTGTGTATCTCTCTCTTAATTCTAGCTTTTATTTATTTATTTATTTATGTACTTATTTAAGGAATTAATTGATCTGACCTTCAGTTGAATACAACAAGAGTTCTCTTAAATCTTAGTGGGCAGACTGAGGGGATTTTGATGAAATGTTTTTCAAGACATAACTTCATTCTGTTTTAAAAATGCCACATATTTGCTCAGTTTTCTCTGAAGTTTCTATTTAGAAAAATATTAAGTCAGAGGAGCTAACACTTCACAGAGATGCTGCCACCACAGGCAAGCAGCCATCTGGCTGTGTTGAAATCATTGCAATTAATGATGGAGATGTGATTAATTCATTCCTCTTGTCCATCCTGACTCATAGATGGCCTTCAGTGCTTATATCACGAGAAATGTCTGGATGGAGAGATACAATTTAAAATCCTTGGCACACTGCTTTGCCTAAAGATTGGAGCTCAGAGCAAGGTGGGAAAATAGTCTGTAAATAGTTCATTAGAGTGTAAACCAGCTTTCAGTTGGCTGAGGACAGTTTTGTTTTTTCTATTTTCTTTTCCACAAACATTTTCCCGTGTAAGGTTTTGTTCACGTATCTATCTGCACAGAAGGAAACTCAGAGGGGTACAAAGAAATGTGGTGGCATGACAAGGCTTAGCCACTCGAAAGAGGCTGCTTCTGCTGTCTTGGGTTTTCAGCGGGAAGTGAGAAAGTTTTATCCCTTTTTCTTCACAAATAAGATGAAAGTGGGGTAGAATTTTTTTACAGTGGGATTTTTGCTCTGCCCCAAGAATAAAGAATGCTGAAGAGCTTCTGCTTCCAGTCAGCCTCTGTCACAAAACAGACTGAGCCCTTCTGCTGTGGCACTGCTGCGGGGCGAAGAACAGCAGGCACCAATCGCTACCACAGCAGTGCACTGCTGACAATACTGCACCAACAGGGACCCTGGGGCTCCCATCCACGAGATGACTGAGCAACTGGAGAGCCAGGGAGGGGTCAGCAAGGCTTGCAGTTTTCTGCCCCAAATCAATAAAGCCCCCAAGTGGGAAAAGTATTATTCCATTCACAAAATCTACTGATACCCCCCTTTCTGTGTTTGATCTACCTCAGAATGAAGGTGAAAAGGCACTACCAGTTTCAGCCAGAAACATTCCAATTCTCTACCTGTGTGTTGAATATGTTGTGGCAGGACTTCTCTTTTTGACTGTGCTGCTTTAAAGCTCCCAAAATACCTCTGCTATGACTGAGGCCTTACCAGTAAGATAGAAAGAACAGGAATACTGCAAGGTAATTAAATGACTCCAGATACAGGTCAGTAGTTACTGATGGAAGGACTTTTCTTAAGCAAAGTCAGACCCTATTAGCACAAGTTGTATTCATTGACTGGAATATTATTTCTAGGAATACAATTTCCATTGTTTTCTATTCATAAAATATACTTACAACAGAAAATTATGATGTCCAGGTGCTATGAACACCTTCCTTTTTAAGTAAGAGAGATAAAGAAAGATGTGAAATTCACATCAGAAGAAAAAAAGAACTCTATGCATTGAGTTAATACGCTAAATACTCTTAATACGCTAAAATGTGCAAAAAATCTAAAAAAAATGTGCACTTTTAGGCTACAGAGGTGTGAGCTCTACTTGCAACTTCCTCTAGTGACAGACCAGCTATATGACATCTCTCAGTTTTAGAGGCCTTATACTGGTGCTCATTTGAGTGAAAGACCAACCCTGAGAAACAGAAGTAGTCTAATCTCAATTGCTGTGCAGTGTTACAGATTTTATACATGCTCCTCTGCTTCAGCATTCCATGTGTCACATGCAGCTGGACATCAGATGGCTGCTCCAAGAGCTGAAGTTTTCATATTTAGATTTCACCCATGTTCCGAAGAATCACGCGGTTCCGCACAAAAATTCCACGCTGGTAGCCTGATCCCATCGCAATCTCTGTTGTTTTAAAAGAGTCTTGTGCCTGGAAAGCTGTTTGTTTCTCTGGGTTCTTGCATTGGGTGCTGAATGAAGACTCCTTGACTCCAGTATCAGAAGGCTTATATGATTTATTAGAATGACTCCATTATTCAGAAGGTTTTAGGGCTAAGGTGCCCACGTTCAGAGTTACATTTCCTCCACCCTGGTCAGAGCAAGACTCCCCAATGCTTACAAAGTCAGAGAGATTACAACCTCTACATCATTGGCTAGAAAGAGAAACCTACATCTCCTGTATCAGGAGACAGGCAAAGGAATGCATCTGTTGTCCTTGAATCCACACGCAGACAGATTTGTTTTTACAGAAATCTGCAGCTTTGCCATGGAAGGAAAAATGTCCAGCAAGTTTCCATATAGGAAACTTATAAAATGGCTGTGACAAATCTCTACTGAGGCTATGCAGGCATAAGGACAGAGGAACACAGGCCCCCTCAGCCTATAGCTTAAAACTTTATTGTGTGTGATCCCAAAGTGTGCAAGAGAAAGAGAACACAGCTTTGTGCGAAAAAATATCAAGCGTGAAATGAGACCTTTTAGGGACAGCACTGGTAGACAGTGAACCTAAGTGGGATTGCCTTGGACTCTCTCCCTGCTTCATTCCACAGAGCTGTTGGAGTGGGAGAATGGCAACCACTGGCACTTGTGGTAGCTGTGACAGGTGCAAAGAGCTGGATTTGAAGAGAGTATTCTCTAAGGATGTGAGAGGAATACATAGCAACAGGCGTTGTTACTTCGTGTGAGGCTTCAAGGTTTTAGTTATACTGGGAAGAGTGAATGCTATTTATAAAACCAGGATACAATTTTTTTCAGCTGAAGCATATTATACATTGTAGATTTATATTAGAAAGCAATGAAGACGTTATAGATGAGCTTGTTTTAAGGCATTACCTTGGGCTGAAATTGAATTGAAGGATGAATACAAAAGAGCACTTAGCAGTTGTTACGTGAAATTGAGGTTTCTCTTGTCGGTCATCACTTGCCTGTTGGAAAAGCTGGGTTCTGAGTTTCTGAAACTTTGAAACTCTGTTTTCAGAGAAAAACTTCTTCCATTTGGCAAGAAGCACTTCAATTTCTGCTTGCTATAAAGTTCACCTTGTAATCAAATTTAGGATATTTCATACAATTCACAGACTTTAATATATGCTTAATGATGCAAATTACATCTTCAAATGCATACTTTCAAATTTCTAGTTATCATTTTTCTTCTGTTAAATACAATCTCATACATTAAGTTACAAAAACATAAATATTTTATTTGCAACTATCTACCACCAACCTTTTTTTTTTTCTTTATTTACTGATTTTCTTCTGTCTTGTCTGATTGTGCCTTTGGGATCTTCCAGGATGTGAAACAGTTGCCAGCTGTCATTCTCCATTTAATTTCTTTATTTCTTTAGATTTAGCTTGTTGAGTTACAGGTTTTCACTGTATGAAACTGAACCTCCAAAAAGTCTAATGCATTCCTGTCTCATATTTAATTCTGTGCGCATGCAATGAATAAAATGCAGCATCTTCCTAAATACAGGCAGTCTTTGTTGCCCTTGTCTTGGCCTCCTTTTGTATCTTGTAGCTTGTTTAAGAATGAAAGAGAAAGAGAGACAAAACCTAAGCCATCAGGAATTGCAAACACATGGTATTAGGAAGTGTACATGCCTGGTATTTGCAGGCCAGGATTGATTTTTTGCTGGGTTTTGCAGTTGTTTTTTTATTTCTTGTTTTTCTTTTTTTTTCCCTGAGTATGTAATAAAATTCTTTATAATTAATTAAATAATTGACTGTTTATTATAGGAAATGCTACCACTAAAATACACATTGTTGCTTACCATGTCTATTTTATTTGTCCAAGTAAAAGATAGAGCATTGTCTTTGTGCAGTCTTCTACTCTCCCAAACTATTGCACTTCAAGATTTTTGAACAACACTTACAAAGTTATCCAGGATATTGATCAGCTGTCATGGGAAAAACCTTCTAATGCTGTAATAGTTTGTGTCAGTGTCTTTTGGAGGTAAAAGATCATGATTTTCAGGATATTCCATCAATGTTAGTGCTATCAAAGCTGCCATGAGAATTGTTTTAGAAGTAGGATTTTTACATTTAGAGAAAAAAAAGTACCATTGATCAAAACCAGAATAATTATATTGGTTTTGATTGCATAAATTTTATTAATGACAGGTTCCCTTTGTAAATGAAAGCCCACATAAATACATAAATAGATGAAGAAATAACCAGGGTAATTAATTTTGCCTAATATTAATGACCAGTCTGACACAATCTCTGTTCCAACAGGGACTGTTTTACAAAGATCAGTTTCTATCCTGAATTTTGAAAATATGTCTCCTAGTGTCAATGGTCCATCAAAGGAAATGTGCATCATAGACTGGGAAAATGCAAAATTCTTGGAGATAAATAGATAAATATGACAACTTATTTGGAAACTGTGGTCTATGCCAGTCCTGTAGGAACACATTAGCAGTTGATAAAGTTCTTACTTGTGCTCCTGACAAATTTTCAAATGGCTGCACTAGAACATGACTTTGTGATGTATAAAACCTGCACATAAACATTAATCATGAAAACTCATTCTTGGCTCAGAAAAATCCACGCTGAGTAGTCCACTGCTGGAATATGTAACTTTTTTCATTTTTCTTTTTTTTTTACTTAATGAAAATGTGCATATGTGGACATAAATAGTTATGAAGGGTTCAGGAACATAGTTTGGAGTTGGTAGATGAAATTATAGTTTGTATCAGTAACATTACCATGGGTCTTCTCTCTATAACAGTCTCTCTATGAGAGAAACTGAAAAGGACTTTTTCTGAATTCCTTCTTGTTTCACTTATTGTCTAAATTTTGTAATATACTGAGTGCCTAAAAAAGAATACTTGCCACCTGAAGATCACAGAACATTTGATGCAGATGGCAAAATCCCTGAACAAAAGTCACTTTAGCTTCTATTTAATCCCTTCTATATAACAGGATATAAATTTGTATCACATGCTAATTCTTCATACTAGCTTAGATAGGGGAGAATATAATGTGTTCAATTCAGATGTCATGTCTATTTGACCAAACCTGCAAAAGAAATTTTGAGAGTAAATTAGACTTAGAAGATAAAATGTATGGAGAGACTGTGATGTTCCAGCAACTCAGTGTAGCACAAACCTTGGCTTCCTATCACATCTGGAAAAGAAAACTTCCAACAAATGTGACACCTACCAGCACTAAAAGCTCTGGATATTTCCTGGCTTAGAGCCCTGACTGGTATAATAATCTATGGCACCTGAACCTTCCTGATGGCAGCACTGTGATCAGGAAGCTAATTAGCAAGGAAAGGGAAATATTAACTCATCAATTACTGATTGCTATCCCATTATGTAAGGAAGCAATCATGCGATGGAAATGTACAAGCCTGGGGGATTGAAAAGGCCCAAAGCAATTTTGTGATCATAAATTGGTCCAAACACAGGACAAAAAGAACAAATAAGAGGTCAAGTCCTAGCACAGAGGGGCATGCTGCACTCATGAATAACCAACACGTTTGAAGTGAGTGCCTGCTAGTGAGAGAGGAGCCACTGTGTTAGTGAATCAGTGACCCCCTGTAATGGGGAGAGTTGCAACAAAAGTGAGTGGGTAAATTGGAGACTCTAAGGTCAGCAGCAGCAGCTTTCTCTCCCCAGTGTTTAATAACAGCAGAGAAAGTGTTTCTGGGAAGTTCTCTTTCAGCGAACTCTGGAAGTTCTCTTCCAGTGAAATTAAAAATGAAAAATTTCTTTTTGCATCTGTTTGTTGGAGTTCTGCTCTGTGGTACTGACTGTAGTATGGATTTATGCCTTGTGAGAAGTGTATCTAGAATTAGTTCTTTATTTCAGAGAGACATTCTCTTCCAGTTGCATACTATTTATATATATTTTAGAAGTGAACAAATGGCATCTATAGTATTTTTGGTACTTTTAAACCTTAGAAGAATATGTAATGATATAACTTTCCATAGGTCGACAACTGTAGATTTTTATCTCTCAATGATATTCAACTCAACCCACTGAAAACATTCTGCAAGACTTACCTAAGTCTTTAATCTATCAAAATCACATACTGAAATCAACAGATATGACAAACTAAATACCTTAAGAGTTGAAGAAATCTGTTTACCATGTTTAGTGTTTGCAAAACAGTTTGTATTTACCTTCAGATTGAAACACTGCTTTGGATTTGTACATAGAGATCTATATTCTTACTTTCTATGATGTTGTAAATATGTTGTCAATTGCCATTAATATTTACTCTGATTCAGATTTTGATGGTTTTTCTGATGATATCACTTCCTTATTTGAACACACAATAGTAATACTCATGTGGAAACATAATTTAGTGAGAGTGAGATATATTGATAGATTATGAAGAATACTTGCCATTTTACAAAAGCATGCAAGATATATTTTTCATGATTAAACAATATTACTTTATATGAAGTTGCATTTAAAATTACTCTTCAGAAAACTGGGACAAGACAATGTTCTTTCAAGAGTATGTAACTGATTTCAGAATAGCTTTGTATGTCGCCACAGAAACCAAGTACTTCAATTAATTTATGAAACAGCTAAACAAAACTGGTTGGTTGAATGATAAACCCCCAAATATCAGAGTTGGTCAAAGATCTATTCCAAAACAAGTTGTTTGACGTGAGGAGAGGCCACTTAATGTGTCACAAACCTTAAATCAAGAAGATAGTACATGAAGTACCTGAAGTCCCACCTGTGCACTTCTGAACTCTTGGCCTGCAGATGAAGGGCCACAAAAATGCATTCTGCCTTAGGGTGAGAGCTCTTGGCTGATAAATCCCTTCTACTAAGCATAAAATCATAATGGACTGTATGAGATTTAAGGTGTTTGGACCTAAGAATAGCATTTTGTGCCACATAAATACCTTGAAAAACATTAGGACTGCTTTTGATATCTCTCTGTTGTGAAAATCAACCATTTATAGCTACTTTTTCTTACCCATCTTTTATTCATTCTCTTGAGAAGGACTTTTCTTATGCCCTGTGGTAATGTATCTGCCAACAAACAGTTGGATAAACTGTTCTGGAAAGCAGACCAGCTGGAACTGAATGGTGCAGTGAGAGACTGCCACATGCTTTTGGGTTTTTCAGAAAGCTGAGAATCTGCACCAGTAACCTATAATAAATCAGAAGCAAAAAAACCCCAGTGCTTCAGCAATAACATCACAAACAGCAGAGGGAAAATAGAGATGTGAAAGTCCATCAACACTGCAGAGGGATTCAGCATGAGATGGTAAAACAACACAAAGGACTTTCAGGCAGGGATTTCAAGAAAAAAAATATTGTCATCATTAATAAAATGAGGAAAACTGCACTTGATTTTTCATAATACTTTCCTTGCATTTTAGAGAAAGTAATTTCTGTATTGTGTCCTGTCTACAGTTAGCAGAACTTGAGAAATTACTTGAAAAGATGCTTTTGATGTGTTTGATGCCATTAGTAAAGTAATTAATACAACCAATTCACAACTACAACTTTTCTTGAATGTTTTTGGGACTAGGACAGGCATTGAAATGCAAGAACAATCTATTTCTGGGAGGTCTTCTATCTCTTAGTCCATTCAGTCCTTCTTGCATTGTATGGCCATGGAGACATTAATGTGCTGTAGAAAAGATGCTTGGGGGAAGCTGGCCTGTTGACTTTGGAAAAATTCACTCTCCTTTGTAAACTGCTGTTGGCTCAGACAGACCTCTGAAAGGGAATCCAGGAGCTGGCTGCAGCCTGAATTAACTGTCACATAAGGCTACAGATGGCTTGTGGGCTAAAACACAGAGTGCTGGTTCATTGTTAAGTGCTTAATTGATTTGCAGGGTAATTTTAGAGTGATAGTTTGAACCAGTCACTTGAAATACTTTCATTTTTCCTTAAGCAAGCCAAATTTTGTCAGCATTTAGATTTTTTTCTGTTAAAGGTCACTGGTGAGTGGTTGACCTGTAAGTGGAAAAAAATGCATATCTTCAGGTCACTAGCTTTCAGATGAGGCCATCTGCTTCAAATTGTTGGGAAAAAAGGGGCAGAGTCTCTTGCTGGAAATTAATAAATTGATTGAAACATGGTCAGGAAAGTTTAGTTTGCTACAGGGAAAAAAATTATTTATGATCTCATCTGGAGATCAGCTTCTACCTCAAGCCAGACAGACACCAGAAGCAGGCTGGATAAAGATACTGGAGAATAAATTTCATGAGAAATCCTTCATTGGATCGACTTGATGACCTAAACAGTCTTCTGTATCTCTAATTTTGAAGTATCTATGATTTTCTCATTAAAATCTCATTCTAGCTAGTGCCACTACAGAGACAAAAGTTATTCTTATGTGTGCCTAACCTTCTCTTTAGAGCTGTGAAAGCTCTCTGTTTCAGTCTTGTAAAATAGATCAAATTAATGGTGGGTGAGTATGTTTGTCTGTAATTTACCAATCTATTAGATGCTTTTGAGGCCCTTGTTGCAACTGTAGTTGAGTATCCCATATCATGTGTGTGAGACCAGAATGTTCTTACTTTCATTTCATCTGTGAGGATGAAAGGTCATACAGGACTTTTATGACACTGCACAAATCTCAGCCTTGAACTTTTGAGCTCCTTTTAACCACTTGCCCATCACACTATTTGCAGATCCAGAAAGAACTGCACACAAATGCTGGACTAAGAAAGGAAATTTACTTGGTTTATAATGACAAGTCTCCTGCAGAAAACTAAGTAGGAACATTTTTCAATGAGTTTCTCTTCATGATTTTATTATATAATCATATTGGGGTGCAGGGAAGTAACCATAACATACCTAATTAAATTATTGATTGTGTTTTCAGAGATTAATATATGACTAATGAAAATTAAAGTAATTTTTCAGTAGAAAATACTCTTCTGGTGCATGTTATTCTTAGTAGCAATGGTAAGCAAACATGGTGCTTTGAATCAGACATCTGACACAGCATAAAACCACTTTTAGGACAAGAAAAATTATGCCAGCAGTTTCTTAAATAGAAAATCTGTCTTCTGTACTAAAAGGTTGTGAATGAAAGTGAGCAGAGATTGCATGATGAGTGTACACACACTAGCTGAGGAAAGGGCAGAGAATTTGGGTGTGTAAGAAAAGTAGTGCATGTGTGACAGAGCTCCTGCAAAGCCTGAGAATAAGTAGGGTAACTAAATAAACAGGAGGAAAGACATGAAGGCCACTGAAAAACAGGGTGGCTTGCCAGTTGCAGTAGTTAAAATAAAATGTAATTTGTTAGCTGCAGTCTGGGAAGGTGAACTTGAGGGAAGAAGTGGTCTGGGGCTAGAAGGGTCAGACAGCAATATTTCAGGTATCAGTGTGTAGACAAAAATTCCCAAATGGTTGGGAGAACCATTGGAGACTAGTCCATGGAAGGCTATTCCCTGACTATAATACCTGAGTATTAATACTGAAAGAGACATTTACAAGAGCTGTTGGTTCATGAGCAGGCAGTTTTTGAATATTGCTCTTACTGTATCCTAGAGAGAACTGATCCTAATGTAATCTTAGCCCTCAGATGAAACAGGACTGGGAATTCCTCCTAGGTTTTGTCAGTCTTTTCAACCATGTTCTTAGTGTTGCCCAGGGATTTCCCTTTTTTAAGCCCCTTATTTTTACCTGAACCTGGAAGAGAATCGGGGATTTAGGTCTGACTGTCTTCAAGTGCCTGGACAATGTATAGTTGGGAGAAATGTCTGACTCCAAGACCCAAATATCACCTTTCTGGGCCTCTTGAACTCTACCTTGTCTCTTCAG
Source organism: Dicaeum eximium (assembly GCA_013396995.1). NCBI lineage: Eukaryota > Metazoa > Chordata > Aves > Passeriformes > Dicaeidae > Dicaeum > Dicaeum eximium. The sequence continues at coordinate 835,445 of VWZP01007922.1, read as the reverse complement.
TGTTTCTCAGCATCCCAATTCCTTTTCTGAGAGTGAGGTGTACAAATGTTTAATACATTACCTGGAGATAGTGATGCTAGGAGGAGAACTGAAAACCACAGTCAAGTTTTCTATTACCACAGGTCCTGCTTGTCTTCTCAGAAACATAATCCAAAACCAAACTAATATTTAAGAAAGGGAAATCTCCCCTAAATCCTTCAAAGCACGATACTGCTGAGAATTGTGGCATCAGAACTCTGCTAATGGAGAAGCTGTCTCCTCTAGCTTTCACTTCTGCTGAATGTTAACCCTAGTCTAGACCTCACCTTAGAGCTGGGAAGCCATGAAATGGTGGAGGTGCTTGGCAGGAGTCCTGAGCTATGTCTCAGCTCACAGGGAAGTTTAAAGTAACAGTGGAGGTTCTGACAAGGAAAAAGCCTGGAGCTATAGTGAGAGTTCAGGCTGTCACAGCAGGCTAAGGCTACTGCTAGGTTATTTAGCCAAGGTAAAAAAAGTAACCCAGAGGCTTCAAAAGGTTTTTGCTTAAGTCTTATCCTTTTTGGCTATCAAACCCTTTTGCTGGCTTTCTCATTCTCCAAATTCTAATCCTTATTGGAGACACAATACCCAGCTGCTGCTGAGCCTGTTGCATTCCCAGATTACTGCTAGTGGGATAATTCTAGTGACCTGCCCTCATTTAGTTTCAAAAAAAACTTTTGAACCCTCTGCTCCTCTGTCTTGTCTTACCTCCAACTAACCCCTCCCCTGAAACAAACCCTAGCCCTAGGTTTTGCCTGTATATCCATATTCTACATTGTTGGAAGGGGAATTTTAGCTGCATTCTCCAGTTTATTCTAGAAGAGATTTTGTTCACAGCATGAAAAGTCTTTCCCAGCTTTCTCAATGCTCTTAATTCTAACCTCTCTTGGAGGCAGCAATATATAACCCTGCAAGGTAGAAATTCAGTGCTTGCAATAGCTTTCAAAACACTGTGGCAGATATTTAATGAGTTAAAATGTTAGGGAATATTTGTATTTTAACAGTGTCAAAATGCCTGCCCTGCTAGGTCTAGTACAGTATCTACAGGTAAAAGCAGTTGCTAGCCCAAATAGCTTAATTTAAGGAGACAAGAAGAACAGAGATGATGTGATTGATCTTATCTGCCAACACTCTGACAAGAGAACTGGAGAAGAAATGACTGCAGATGTCCCCTGTTCACCACCTATCACAGGATGAAGAGCAAAGGCACGTAAAAGGGCCAGCTGCACACATTCCTTCCTCACACTCATCCTTCTCCACACAGACATTTCTCCCAGTTCTGTGTTTGCATTGGGAATCAGTCTCTCCAGCATCAAGCATATTTTGGCAGTAATGGAAATAAACCCCAGAAATTAAAATGCACCCAGAAAAAGACAGACACTCTATGCAGAAATAAGGAACAGCAGAACCATCTGGGCATGAATTACAACCTCTCCTGGCAGCAGCAGTAGGGGGGTGGAGCATCAATCAAAACGAGACGAGCCATGCCCATTGGATCTGGAATTCCTGACATGAGTGACTGGTGCCAGACACAGCTAGGCAGACAGCCATTCTCTAGTAATGCAGTCCTATTGAATGGAGCCTGTATCTGCAGGCTAATGGCTTGAAATTGCTCAGAGATGCAGTAAAAGCTCTGAGGAGAAAGGGAAAATAATAGTAATTTAGATAAATGATAGGAGTCTCCGCAGAACAAAGGCACTTTAATACAAATGTGTTGCCATCAATGGTGGTGTGTGTACTCTGCTGTAATTAGACATTTTCTACTGAGGCAACACAAAGCCAGCTGTTTGGCCCATTGTGTAAGCCTCCATTTGCTAAGCCTCGGTTGCACATGCGAGGCACCAAGCCCAAAAGACTGGTTTCATATTGAAAATATGAAAACGTTCAAAAAACCACACAAGAAAATGGCAGGGGGACAGACTGGCAATCACACAATGAACTGATTATAGAGTGCTAATAATAAAAGCATCATTGTTAAATTACTGCCAGATGGACCAGGTACAGCTACTCATGAGACACCTGTTTTACTGGAGTGTGAAGCAATTCCAATCAGGCAGAATACAGCTGCAGGATGGATGGATCCAGGCAGTCACTGTGGGAGAAGACACATACTATGTAGATTAATTACCAGACAAGTGTGGCATGAACCACGTCTGCTTTACCAAGGTCAAAAATGAAAAGTTGTAACTAGCACATTTTCTACTGTCCTGGGTTACTTCCACTGGCTCATACTGAGTTCCTGTAGAAAGCAAAATCTGCAGAGCTTTTGATGTTCTCTGCATAGATTATATAGTACACTTTGACCTGGGTTATAGTCTGGTGAAACCTGTCAAAGCTAATCTTATTTTTGCCATGTGAGGATATATCTGTGCATTATTCTGAGTGTTACAGAACAGCGCTGATATGAGCAATATCTAAATGCAAAAGCCTTAAATACACTCCTGAATACTTAGTTATACAGGTAGATTGTATCTGCTACTGGCTGTGTACAGACATTCTGTAAACAGCATTGCTGAACCCTTCTATACAGCAGAGCAACTCCAGGGGAAAACACCTGCTGAGTTCTTGGGTTTCTCATGCTCATCCTCTGAATCCACTGATCTCATATCAATCTTTGTATAAAGGGAAACACAGAGGATGCAGTGGAGGAAAGTCATGACAAGGTGAAAGTACTTTCAGCAAATTCTCTTCTCAAGATGTATGCACAGCTTTAAAGTTATTTCCTCTCAGATGCGCTGAAAGATGTCTGTACTTATTTCATTGATTTATACTGTTTCAACCTTCCTATCCTCAGAAGAGCAAATCCTGATTATCTCTGGTATGAGAAATAAGAATCAGGTTTTCCTGTATGTCTTTAGTTTGTTTTGTTTTCTTAGGGTTTGAATAATAAAAACGATATGCCCTTATTATTATCGTGTATAGTGAAATGATACTATGAATGTCATTCCCTCAAACATCTTTTGGGAGCAAGAGGGATCCAAAGCAGAATAGTAATTTGTGTTCTTTGCCATATGGTTAACACACGGGTTCTTTGAAGGGATCATATAGTACTGCTAATGGACTTTGTTGTCAGTTTGCAGTTCACACTCACAGTACAGGTGAATGTCGTGCATTCCAATCAGGAAAATCATGGGACACTTTTCTGAACTCCATTATTTTGCATTCTCTCCACGTTCCATCTAATCACCATTAATTTTCCTTAACAAAATCACGAGGAATAAAGGTTACTATTTTAAAAAACATTTTACAGCTAAACCTTCCCTTTTTTTCTCATGAACACCACTTCATCTCAGCTCAGCATGACTGGGTACCAAACAAGAAATGTGGAACTAGCCCACGAGGACCTTGGAGCCTGTGTGTTTAGACCATGTGTTCTACATTTCCAGGCTTGCTGAGAACTACACTGGGATTGACTTTAACTTGTTACTCTAAAGTGAAAATTTTCTCTTAAATGATATCTTGGTAAAACTCACAAGTGTAACATAGAAACTGTTTTTGTTAAGAAATGGGAAACTGTCAATTGTGAGATTACAGATAAGAAATTAAAGAATTACCTGGGAACTGTACTGACATACAAACAATGGGTTGGAGTGAATTTTGGACTTCAGCTTTTGAGCTTCTGTGAAAGTCTTATGGCTTATTTGGAATAGAATCTGAAATGGAGGTAGAATGGAACAAGCTGAGCTGGGCAGCTATTTGAAAAAAATACTTTGAAAGTGTACAAGGTTAAAATGACCCAAGAACTGGCAGTCAAACAGCATTCAGGTGAATTGTGGTTACTTAGAATCAGGGCTTATATTGCTGTTTTCAGGCACATTTACTCTTCTCATCTGGCCATCTGTTGAGAGGCTATTGATCTCTGAAGGAGATCAAACAAGATCATCCAGTTCTGACTTATGTAATCAGAAGATCAACTGCCATGGTTTTTGAAAGTGAGGATGAAAAAAAATACCAAAACACCAACTCTCTGTATTTCATGTTCTGAAATGTTTTTATGTTTGTAGTGTGAGAAAGAAAAGGCAAAGAAACTGAAATGAGGGGATTTTTAACAAAGCAGAACAATATCCATTGTTGTAGACAATGGTTTTGTTCACATGTAAACTTATCTTATTATTAGCTGCAATTTATTTTTCCTCCTGTTGTAACCATCTCATAAGCCCGCAGGTAAATTCTTATGATGGATCTTTGATTCTAGCATGGTATTATATTGCTTTTTGAGTGCAAAAAACCAAAAAAATCCCTGTATTATGCAAAACCAAGAAATAAAACAGCAATAGATCACATATGCATATCTCACAGCTAATAGCTTTACTGGCTATGTATCAAGATTTTGTAATGATTTCACAGCAGTAGACATTCTTGTTATAATATTATCCTAAACCCTCTGCAACTGGCAAAGTATTAAAACCCTTTCCTCACATGAGAAGAAGAAAGAGGATGGGGGAAGTTATATTCCTAGTTGAACCATATGCTAAAATCTAACTGCTTTTAGCAGATAGTTGTACCCCTATGGTCTCCAGATGCCCACATTTCTGTCATTTCCTCTATGCATGCAGCTATCCATACCTTTACTCTTAACACTTATGATTTCAATAAGTACCTGGGTATCCACTTGACTACCTTTTCTTCTGGGGCTGACTTTGTGCATGTTCTTTCAGCATGCTAAAGGAACTATCAGCAGGGAGAAACGTCTTCCTGTCTCTTACATAAGAGTCCAGCTGCTGTAGCACTTACTTGCAATTTGTGCAATATGGGTTCATAAAGCCCTTCAGTCTGTTTTATGGTAAGGATTTTAATGCATAGGCTCCAGAGGTGTTGTAGAAGCCTTGTGTTGTATGGGATGTATCCTGAGTCTTGATTCTTCCACACAGCTCTTCCTCTTTGTATAAAGCAGAGTCTGGGTTTGGGAATTTTGTTTGAGATGGGACCCCACATAATACCATTTACAAACTTGAGAAGTGGGGCCATGAGAACCTCATGACCTTCAAGTCCAAGTGCAAGGTGCTGCACCTGGGTTGGGGCAGTCCCAAATGTGAGTTCAGGATTGGGGAAGAACTCACTGGGAGCAGTGGAGAAGGGTTTGGGGGTTCTGGTGGAGAAAAAGCTGGAACTGAGCCAGGAGTAGGCACTTGGAGCACAAAAGACCAACTGTATCCTGGACTATATTCAAAGAGGAGCAGCCAGCAAGTGGAAAGAGGTGATTTGCCTCCTCTACTCTGTCCTCATGTGAGACCCCAGCTGGAGTGTTGCATCCAGGTCTGGGGTCCTCAGTGCATGAAAGACTGAGCTTGTTGCAGTGGATCCAGAGGAACACCATGAAGATAAGAAGAGGACTGGAGCACGTCTCCTGTGAGGACAAACTGAATTGGTGTTGTTCAGCCTGGAGAAGAGAAGGCTTCAGGAACATCCCACTGAGGCCCTCCAGTCCCCAAGGGGAACTTATAAAGAAGAGAGACATGGAGTTTTTACAAGGGCAGATAATAATAGGACAAGAAGTAACTCCTTTAAACCAAAAGAGGAGAGATTTAGATCAGATGTTAGGAATAAGTTCTTTACCGTGAGTGCGGTAATACACTGGAACAGGTTGGCCAGAGAAGTTGTGGATGCCCCATCCCTGGAAGTGTTCACGGTTGGATGGGGCCCTGAGCAATATGGTCTAGTGGGTGGCATCCAAGCCCATGGCATAACACTTGGAACTAGATGGTATTTCAGGTCCCTTCCAACCCAATCCATTCTATAATTCTGTGATTTTATGATATCATGCTGAATATTAACATCCTTAGTCCTCCCTCCTTGTGACACTAGCTCCAAGTGCCCATCTGGTGCATTGAAATGGATGTAGAGATTTTCTTTACAGTGGACAAGACTTACCTCAATGATGAAGTTGGAAAGTGCTGTGAAGTAAGCTGTTCTCCCTAAACATAGTTTAATAATCTCTGTAATCAGCAAGGAGAGTGGGAAAGAAGAATGACATCTTTCTTTTGCAGGAACCTTGGCACAGTATAAGTCAACCACCAAAGAATTCAGGCTTAAATTTTTTTTTCCACAGTGGATTTTAGGATTTTCTTTTAGCAAAGATGCATTCCTTATCATTATGTGTCTAAAAAGACACATGGCTGAGGACTAAATTCTGTTATTCTAGCAAAATCATTGATTTGGCACAGCGTGTCCATACCCACCTAATTTTGACCAGCAGTTTCAGTTTGAAGTCCGTGTTTGTATTTACCCCAAATGGGCATGTAGTGTTCCAGAACTGACTGCATTTTTGAGGTAAAATCAATGTGGTTTCACACATAACTAGATTCTGCACTTAAGCACTTTCAGGGCTTAGTATAAGGTGTGTGTGTAAGCAAGCAAGGGACCTCTGTGACCAAAATAAGATGCTCTCATTCATCCTTTGTCTTTCGTGTAGCAGTTTACATGGCTGAGGAGAGACAAGACTCTGGGATTCTGGTCAGTCTCAAAAAAGATGTGAGAGAAGCATCTTGCTGACCTTCTCACATTGCACCTGGAGCCTGGTGTGTCTCTGCTGGCTTAGGATCTAACCCTTGCTTTGTAAACCTGCTTTAGGCTGCAAAAATTTGTGAAGCTGAAAGAAAAAAAAGCGGATATCTCTACATGTTATTTACTACATATTAGTAGTGTAGGGACAAAGCATCAGTGAGCTCTGCTTTTCTGCTTGTTAGTTTCTCCACTGTCAGCTTCAAGGGTCTCAAGTGACTGAATCTTTCAGCAGAGAGCCTTGGGCTTCATTTACCACTGACTCTGGTCTAATTGCCTTCCAGCCCTGGACACAGAGAAAGGGGCTTAGCACAAGGACCCAAGGGCTTAAAAAGCTGAAGATAATGATGATAGCCATGCTGGTGCAGAAACCAGGAACTCCCAGATGTTGTTAAGAGCACTAGATTTCAATTGGACTCTGATTCCTAGACACAGCCTTCCTCAAGGATGCAGTTGTCTTTATCTGGACAAAAAATCTTTTCACTTTATGACAGAAATGACATCCACTTTAACATGTCTTATTAAGGACACAGCTTCCAGCCTGAGAAGACACGCCTTTGTGAAGGGAAGTTGTCATGCTGCTGTATGCAGTGCCTAGAAATCAGAATTACTGAGGATTTATTGTAGCTGAAAGGGACAAAACTTGCATGCCACCTCATTACTCCTTGTCACCAAGTCAGCCTGGGATTGAAGATTGAAAGAGCAGAAACTTCACTTAGAAACCTAGAGCTGCTAATGAAAGTTGCCATGTGATTCTTGTACAAGACAAGCACTTGAGGCATGAAAAATCAGAGAAAAGTTAGAAAAATTGCGAGTGCTTGGGCAATGGTTTGGTCTTGAGAGGAGTCACAATAACACGTCTACTGCACCAAAGCACCTCCTGACAGTGTCTCCTCCAGCACTGGGATTTGTTGAGGCAGGCACAGCCAGCAGTTGCAGCAAGAGGAGCTGTCAGCCAGTCTGTCTCCCAGCCTGGGCTAGATCTAGTGGCTGGAAAAAGGTTTGGCCTCCCCCAGTGGCAAAGGACACACTTGCAGATGTTGAGCTGGGCTCCAGGATGCTCAGCTGCCATGGGATCACTGTGAGATCACATAAACAATAAACCAGAGGTGCCACAAATGAGCCTGCTCCAGTGCTGCTACCAGAAGCAGCTGGAACACTGAACAGGGGCCCCTCTAAGCTGAAAGAGAAGTGGGAATGACAGGCTATCTTCAGGGAATGGAAAAGGTGGTTGCTGCCCTGAGTGTTTTTAAAAGTTGACACCAGAAATCTAAAAACAGGATTAAAAATTTGGCATCAGGAAATTTGGGGTTTGTATCAAAGCAATAACATTTTGTTATAGTAGAGCAATATGGTTAGTTTTAGTTATTGCCTGTACTTTTAATCTTACACTTCATGTTTTCATGGTTTGGGGAAGGGTGTACACAACATTATTAGTCAACAGTGATGGTTAGATTTTTTTTCCCACATGCTTAAATGTGATTATTGGAAAATTTCTGATTCTGATCTGTGGGGAAAAGTATGAATTTTTAGTGTTTTAAGGAAAATGCTGATTTCCAAAAGAAATTCTAGTGAATTTTTTTGAGCTGGAGAAACTTACTGGGGAATAAGACAACGTTTGGATATTGAATAGATATCCAGAGCTGATAAGAGCTAAAGGACAGGAGGATGTCTTTGAACAGCTGAAAAACACTGTGGAGAAAAACAGAGATGTAGTCCTACAGCTATCAGAATTTAAGGGAGAAATGGTTAAACCGAGAAACATTTAAAACACAGAAGAAAAATTACTGTGATGGAAAAGTAATGAAGAATTGCTGTCCTGGAGAGCCAGGCTTTTAAAGCTTTTTTGATGAATATAGGAAAAACCTACTAGAATATGGAGAGATCCTGGAGCTCTTTTGTCACTAAAATGAGCAATTGGACTATTTCATTACTGTACACAAGTTTTTTTCCCAGTGATTACCTGTATCAGCTGATCCTGCCTTACCTGTCTCCAGCAGCCCTAAAACCACCAAAGGATGCTGGAAAGATACATGATGCAGAGTTTTAGGCACTGGGGAGTTACACCTCACTACCAGACCCTTTTTTTTTTGGAATAATATTGGGATTCTATGCCGACTGATCTAAGCAAGTGCTTTTCCCAGATGGATTTTGGCCCAAGGTTGGCAGGAGTTTGAAAGAAACAAGAGATAAATGTGATTCTACTCTTGCTTTTTCCCTTGGGTAGCAGATCACTGAGATCATTCACCTACACTGATTCCAGATGCACAGAGAAGAGACATAATTGTAACAAGTAAATACTTGATTTGTGTTGCAAAGGACTGCAAAATTTACTGCAAATTTTACTGCAAATCAGTAGCTGTGAAAAGTCTCTGATTGTTTTCTGCCTTCAACTACTAATAAAGGGGTTGGAAGAAGATATAGGGCTAAAAGATTGGATGAAAATTTAAAATTACTGATTTTTGAAAAGATGTGAAAGTTTTTTTTAAAGAATTTAGTAATGCTCAAGTTTTACTGAGAGGAAGACTGACAGACTGTTTTTTGTATGTCTGCAAATGTAACAGTTTTATTCTTCCTCGCCTTTCTTACTTGAAATTTGCATAAGGTTCTGTGTGGGATTTAGATAAAATTATTGAGACATCTTTTTTTAGCAAACTACACATTATCCACATAAAAGTTCATTTCTCTTCACTTTTGAACCCTCCCCTGCACTTACGAGCTATGGTCATGTGGTGTGTAAGTATCATAAGCTGTTTTTTTTTTTTTTTAAGAATAAACTGAATTGAAATTGATCAAAATTAGGAACAACTGAAATCAGTAGAGCATTCCAAACTGAATTCTTACTATTTCCTATAAGTGTCCTGGGGGCCCTTTTTTTATAATAAAAAGTAAAAATTAACTAGTTTTCAAGTAGTCTGTGATGCTAATTTTATTATGATGGTAAGAACAATTCAACATAGGTTGTGAAGGTAAGAACAATTCAGTAATGCAAGAATTTTAAATAGAACTATCCGTGAAACTTCCAGTTTGCTGACATAAATGTTGGATGAAGATTGTTCACAACGTTGTTCAAAATTCCACAGGAGAGCCTCAGTTTGTTCACAAGGCTTCTTTCTTGATAGGGGAAGCAGTGAAACAGCTCCCTGCCTGCTTGCCTGTCAGGTGGGAAGTTTCTTGGTTTTCCTTAATTCTTTAGGACTGGGTTAGGTAAATTTCCTTTTCCAACAAGTGGGCTCTGAGGGAAAAGACAGAGACAGAAAAAGAACTGGAATGTGAAAGAAATGGGGAATTTAGGCACTGGAAAGGAAGACTGAAAAGACATTTCACTTTGAGTGAGAGAAGAAAACCCTCTGTTTTCTGTCTTATTTAGTGAAATATCAGTCTGTGAAAAAATGTATACTTGTTTGTTTTGGGGTTTTTGGGGTTTTTTGGGTCGGTTGGCTTTTTTGGTTGTTTTTGTTTGGTGTGGATTTTGTTTTGTTTTGTTTTGTTTTTCTTTGCTTGCCATTCCAATTCCTGAGGCTTCAGCTATAGTTATAGATTACCTAGGTCTAATGATTGATAATGAGATTACCTTAGTCTAATGATTGATAGTGATGGGATGTGAGAGAGGTGAATGCTGTTGCTTTGGATTGTTTCAGTTTAAGAAGTCTGATGCCATTAAAGGTGTAAATAATGTGCCAGCAGTGTTCAAAGCTTTCTGTAGGTGCTCTTTGTATCAGACTGGGGTCTGAGAAAGCATAAATAAGAACACTAGAAATTATAATTGATAGGGAAGCCTAAAAAA